>CATIWF010123686.1:0-43870 GCA_949630135.1 Balakata baccata
TTTATCTGTTGGCATTTTAGTTTCTACTCTAATTGTATGCATGTGCTGTTAGTTCCATTTTATTGAAAATATTATGAATTTTCAGTCAAATTTATTAATGAAAGAAACAAAAAGCAAGAAGAGAGGGGAGGAGTACTTTAGCGAGCAGCAGGGACAGCAGCTGGGTGCCGACCTCACCCGGGCGCGCCTCAACAGCGCCTCAGGCGAGGCTCAGGGCGTGGCAAGGCACACGCCTCAGCCACCTCACCCGGCTTTGGGGCTGCTCAGGCGCCGAGGCCGGCGCCCTGGCACGAGGCGCGCTTTTAACAACACTAGGACCTACACCTTCACAGCCGATAAAAGCATACAAACAAACAGATGAGGTATAAGAGGATGTACCAGCTCCTTGAACAATGGCTCTGGCATCCCAATTTTATGATTGGGAGGTAAGAACTCCCAAGGTCTTTTTGCCCAATCAGTATCTCCCTTCTCATCGCAAAGAGAGGCTTTCTCAGGAGGCAAATTAACCTGCTTGAAAACCTTGTGTACCAACAAAAACAAGAAGTCTCAGTTTCAATTATTTTCTGATTAACATTGGGTGACTATCAACTATGGAAATGTAGAAACTTAACACACCTCAATAGAAAAGGATGACATGAAAGGTTCCAATAAACATGCAAGAAGATAAACAAGACCCACAGAAGTCCTCATAACTATGTCACATGAAAGTTGATCTTCCTTGTAAAGCTTCCAGAACTGGCTTTCCTACATAAGAATGCAATGGAACAGAAATTGGTTTGCAGCCATCTCAAAACAGCAGAACCAAAACAAGACATGCAAGATTGCAAGTAATGAAGTTTCTGAACCAGAGTGATGGTCATTCATTATACTTACTTGTAGATATGCATTTCCTTCACTAGAAATGCTCATTGCAATTTTCAGTCCTTGCTTTAATTTAACCTTTAAAAAAAAAAAAAGCAATCATGAAGATGAGAAAAATTCAGGTGCCAGCAAAAACAGCATTTAGAAAAATATGTATACCTTCTCCATGGCTTCAACATATTGCTCAACATATTTACCTACATCTTCAGCCAATTTCTTTGTTAAGGGATGGGAGTCAGCATTTGGAGCATCTGGAACAACAGAACCATATCCTGTGCCTATACATTTAAACTGTCAGTCAATATATGTTCATGCCTTTCTTCTTATGATGCACAAAAAGAAACAGCAAGCTAATCTGAGAACTTATCAACACTGTAAGTTCTAAGAGCATCATATTTATGGTTGCCCCTGACACAAACTCTCTGAAAGTCTCCTACTAATATACTATTATAAAGAATATTAGAAGCAAATGTAAGAAAAATGTTTGACCATTAAATCACAGACACACACACACACACACATTAAGTCTATCTTTTAGGAGAGAATATTATTCAAAAAAATATCGAAAAGAAAGCCAAGACATTTCCAGTTCAACCAAAGCTTCAGAATTTGCCTCAATTGAAAAGGTACTAGAAAAAGAAAGAAAATTTTTCAGAACAGTTTAAAATCAAAAAATTGAAAAAAAAAATTGCAACATAAGAATAAGAAAACGAAGCCCCAAAGCGCAAACTCTAAATATTAGACCTTGTATTGATGAAAATATGAAACTCTTCTCCCGACAGCTTATATTATTTTACCTTAAGTTCTTTACAAAGACTCAATCAGGCTTATCGACCCAGAATTTCAGAATATAAGGATAAATCAAAAGCAGCTAATGTACCTGAAGGTTTAGCAATAAAACTCAACACTCGATTAATAAAGTTGCCCAAATTGTTGAGCAACTCACTGTTAAGTTTTGCTTGCAAATCGGACCAGGTGAATAGTGTGTCAGATACCTAATTAACACAAGCCCAATAAAATTAGCAATTTACAATTTTACACATTGCAAAAACAGGATAAATATTAAACTACAGTATAAAAAATGCTATTAGAAAGAAGACAATTACCTCTGGTCTGTTAGTTAGCAGATAGTACCTCCACACTTCGACAGGAATATTTGTATCTTTTGCATCATTTCCAAAAACGCCTATGCCTTTACTCTTGGAAAACTTTCCTGGAGTAGCAAATTAACAAAATCAAGATACAAAAGGCGCATCATCTTCAGTACCAAGTTAAGGTTATTCCTAATATTTTTATTTATTTCAAAGCACAACAATAATTGCTTGTTGGTGCACTCAATAACACACGCATGACTAACCTGCTTCATAGTTCAAGTACTCAGTAACACTTATAGTCTTCATCAAGGTCCAATTTTCACCAGTTCCAATAAGAGTAGATGGAAACATCACCTGAAACAAGAAAACATTTACATTAGACAAAATATACTGTCTACTTAGAGCAACCAGACTGCCACAAAAGCCTGTGATAACCATAACTGCAGCAAAGTAGAGATGGCAATTAGACTCGCATATGTGGAGCTCCAATCCGAAACCGTCCCGAATGGGTTGGATTTTTTTACCATTGATTGGATTCGGATCGGGTTACGGGGAAAGACCGAACTTTAATATTCAGGGACGGAGGTTATATGCTCCACCCCGATTATAATATATATAATTATATATTTTTAATATATATACATATGATATCTATTGATACATATACTTATTTATATTTAATATATATATTTATAATATTTATTACATACTTTAATAACACATATATAACTAATACAATTATAAGCTATAACATTACCATCATATATATATATATATATATATATGAGTATTGTTGAAGATATTTATTAAAATATATATAACTAATACTATTATAATAATACTAAGCTTTTCAATAACCTAAAATTTCTAATAATTTAATTGTATGTTTACAAAATTGGGAAAAAATATATTCTTATCATAGTTGATAATTGAAATCCTTTAGTACATTTAATAAAATTAATGATTAATTAAATTATAGCTAAAATAGCTAAAAATTATCCATAATAAAAGAGTTGTCCATTTATAGTAATAATTTGTACAAATTAAATAGTATATTCAAAAGATTTAAATATTTTCAAAGAATTTAACATTTACAATACTAAAGTCTAATATTCTATTAAAAGAAAAATCAATGATTCAAAGAATTATAGAGTAATAGAGAATGTTCAAAATACATATTAGTAATTAGTCATAATAAATATATGAAATGTAATAATATGTTTTTATAAGCATAAGTAAATAAATTACATGGGTTTTACTAAGAGTATAAAAAAAATGAAACTCTAGGATCAATTAATGATTATATCTACAGATACAATAATTTAATAAAAATTATAATTTTGCATGGAAGTAGAAAAAATAATTTATTTTATATCAAAACCATGTAAATAATTGATAGTTGTAAGTAATTAAAAATAAAAAAAAATCAAATTACTTTAAAATACAAGAAATAATAATAAAAAAATGTAAAAACCCTAGGTATATAAGACTTCTCATCTATCGACTATCATCTTTAACCTAAATGCTAAATTGCAACCGACAGTCCCTAAAACACCCACAGTCAGCCGCACCTCCCATTTCTTACTCACTGAAATCAACTTAGTCCTGCAAGGGCTCATTTTCGTCAATAGAACCAAGCATCTAAGTCACCAAAAGTGGACACTCCTCAGGACAGCCAAAAGTTAGGCATTCTTCTGCAACATTTGAAGCAAATTTCTGTTGACTCATTTTCTCAATATGTCCTGCTAGCTTAGTGATAATAGCAGATCATTCATGCGGTTTGCCATGCTCAAATCAACTTGACAACTTGATTCATTAGAAGAAAATTACTCAATCATAACCATCCAGAAGTACCAGAACGAAGTTCGAATTTTTGTTTGGCTGCCAAATCGCAAGGTAAGAAGTCGAATTTTTTTTTGTTCAGGCTTCTGCTATTGCTGGATAGGTAGTAGTAATCATTAATGAGTTAAGCAATATTGTTCTGCTGAGTAAATTTGATAGCACCCTGTGCATTCATTTCTGTACTAATGTTCTAGATCATGGCCATGGTCCAAAGAGGAGAGAGACCTCCTAACATCAGGGTAAAGTTTCTGCACTGTGATTGGTGTTTTTCTTTTTATTTGGACTTAATTTTCAATTCAGTTTTCTGGAAATTATATGCAGGATATCAATGATCAACCCCCCAACCCTAACCAACAAATTTCAAATCCTCGCTTAGCACCCAGAACTAAGGTGAGCACTTTGCAAGTTTGCTTTTCTCAACATACCTTCCTTCCTTGCCCAAAGTCCTCATGAGTCTTCCTTTTTTTTTTTTTTAATAAATTAATCAGTATAGTATCCTTGCTAGATGTGGTATAAAAGAATAAAATTTATGAGTTGTAAATCTATTTGGTCTTACGAGAGTTTTAAACCACATATCTTGGTATGGGTCAAATTTTGCTGCACTCTTCCAATTTGAAATTCGGGTATCATTGTGGTGCAGGATATTAAATTTACTCCTTAATAGCACAAACATTTTTGACACTAAGCTAATGGCTCTCATGTCTGTTCTTTCATATCATTTGGAAGTGTAACTCAAAGTGCATTTGAGTTACACTCCTGTAAATCAGAACTTGCAATTGAAAATTGCTATAGCTTCGAATCTAATGAGCATCTTTTCCTTCTGATGTAGCCTTGGGAGCTTGGTCAATCACAAAACAATTCAAGCCAGGTGCTTCAAACTCAAAAATTTAGTAACTTTCAGCTACTCTAAAATTTGGTGTTTCAGTGGACCGGGGCGGGGTTGGGGATCCCCATCCCCATAAGGGGTGGGGACTAAAATGATTTTCCTATCGGGGGCAGGGGTGGGATCAGGGACGGATTAGGATAATCAGGGTCGGGGATTGTCAAATCTGCCCCGTTGCCACTTCTACAGCAAAGAGATGCTATATTTCTCTAGGCTTTCAAGCAGGATTTTAGATATTGAAAACATGGATAATGATAAGTTGGCAAATCCTGAACGAGCCCCCTTAAGGTGCAAAAGCTGTTTCTAATTCCATTAACAACGACACCTCATAAATTATTCAACTACTAACATAATAAATATGTTAGCTACATATATCTAAGCAGCAAAGTAAAGTCAAGAAAGGATAAAAAAGATGACAAACCAATAACAAAAATGTTTTCAATTAGATCTATAGAAAAAAAAAAGGTAGTAAATATGCCCAGTGCATCAGATCTTATATTGGCATCTGGCCTGATGATAGAAGTAACAGTTGTTACAAAATTGATGAAGTGGTGGAATGATACACAATTATCACAGCATCAAAGCAACTATAATGCTATGTTAGTATGATATTATCTCATGCCAATTTCCAAAACATATACACCAAAAATCCATCTCAACAAAAAAATAGACTAAAATTATCACCCAACAGAAGGAAAAGCAAAGGTGAGGAAACAAGAGAACAGAATAATGGAGATTATTGCACATGAAATTAATTTAGGCTTGAGCAAAAATACAAAAATAATTCCAATCGGTGGGTTCAAACATGTATAGAGATATTAAACGAGATGTATAACATCCACAATTAACGATGATATCTCTATATCCACTGGTCATAAATGATAAACATGGAGAATAGTAAACTTACAGTGTGGAATGGAACATTATCCTTTCCCATGAACTGATAGAGCTCCACATTTTCAGGATTCTTCCACCACTTCTCCCATTCTGGAGTGTAGCATGAAGTAATTGAGACATATCCAATAGGTGCATCAAACCAGACATAGAACACCTACATAATGTGAATGAAATTTAGAATCACTATCATCTATCGCAGATGTAATACATCACAAATATGTGAACATCAATTTTCACGAGGAAGACGGTGATGAAAGGAAGCCATTCTACAGTAACAAGGAATATCATAATGTGCAATGAGAATGTATAACTTGTTTTTACAACCTTGTCCTTAAATTTCTCATGTGGAACTGGAACACCCCATTTCAGATCTCTGGTTATACATCTTTGCTTTAGTCCTTCTTTCAACCATGCATTCGTTGCTTGAATGGCATTTTGACTCCATGATCCAGCTGTGGACATGTTCTCAATATAATTTACCAGTTTATCCTTTAGCAGAGGAAGCTCAAGAAACAAGTGATCTGTATCATGAATGTGCGGAGCATGTTGACAGACCTGATTAGGTGTTAAGACAAATGTGGCGTAAAATAAGATAAACCATCACATTCTTCATATTATATTTACAAATGAAAAAAAAAAAAGGAATTAACAAACATGAACTGTCAATACTGATTTGTTTCCTTAAATAACATTTTACTCGAGAAAAACCAGTATTAATGGCTTAGCAAAAAATCCAAAGTGCAGCAGAGGGATAATCACACAGCCATAATTTTAGTCTTCAACATTCAGGTTTTTTATTTGGTTACAAAGTACCACTGCACTTATAATAGGCTTAGAAAGCCTTCCTCCCTATAGATAAGAGTTTGAGGGCATAGAAGAACCTAGACCAAAAATATTCTAAGATATTCAATCTCATGATACTAGATTATGCTTAACATTTGAGGCCTAAATTATTGCAATCCTAGATGACAATACTACAAACATGCAACTGAAAATCTCCACAAAGTGGAAGATGGATGAAATCATAAGAAAAACAGAGAAGGAGGGGAAGAGGGGAAGGTGAATACAGTGCATACCTTGCATCGAGGACCTTTCAACTCGGTTGGATTCAATAACTTTCCACACTTTTCACATTGATCTCCTCGTGCAGAATCATAATTACAGCCTTCAGTGGGACAAGTACCCTCTACAAGCCGATCAGCTAAGAACCTTTTGCAGGTATCACAGTAAAGCTGAATCAAGGTAAAAGTTAGTAACATATGCCAAGATCATGGCAATCAGTACATCAAATAGGAGCAAAGTAAAGGACAGACAAACAGTAAACACAACTATCAACCAGGCAATTGTGCATTGATAGAGTATTAGAGAAGCCATGTGATATTGAAAACAGAAGAAAATATGACTCCATACCTGCTGCATTGTGTTCTCAGAGAGCCAATTATTCTCTAACAACTTCTTGAAAATTGCTTGGCAAACTTCAGTCTGTTGTGGAGTTGATGTACGTCCAAATTCATCAAAGCTTATATTAAACCATTTATAAACATCCCTATGAATCGCATGGTACCTAGAAAGACACATAGAAGAAGTCACAAAGAATTGAAAATTTTTGCAGCTGTGAATGAATTATATTCCACACAAGCATCAGATAACCAAACTGCCTACCCAGCAAAAGAGAATTTTACATTAAACATTTCACTGATAACACAAACTGGAATTTAATACGTACTTAATAAATTTAAAATTGCACTGCAATTTCATTTTTCAGCTCATACAAGACTTGAATCCGATATGTTCCTATCACCACATACCAATTCAAATATCAAGGCTTAATTTCATTATAAACTATATATAAACACAGTATTAAAAGAAAGATACAAAAAGCAACCATTAAAAAATCAACTATTAATATATCTTTAAACATTTAAAAAATTCGACAGCAACAGCATACAACAGTATAGAAATTATTTAAACGTGTGATGGACTTAAGAAAAAAGATGTCACTTGTCACAAATCTCTTTAGGAGAGCAATTCTCCTCCATGGCCTTTGTCTCTGTTGCTGTTCCATACTCATCGGTACCACAAATATATATGGCATTATAGCCTCGCAAGCGGCAATATCGAGCAAAAACATCAGCGCTCAATACACCTGCCAGCAAATGACCAAAAAAATGGATAAAGAAACAATAACTAGGCAGATTATGCATAAACTTTAAATCTTAGGGGAAAAAAGAATCAAATTAGTACTAATTCATGGATAGAGTAAGGCGGAGAGAAAGAGTGATACAGCCAATGATGTTGCCAAGGTGAGGGACGTTGTTGACGTAAGGCAAGGCGCTAGTGATGAGAATGTTTCTCTTGCCGGGGATCGGGACCTTTGGGGCCGTCCGATCCTCTTTTGAGCTGCTACTCGATGAGAGATCCCCCATGGAGTCTGCTGAGTGTAGCTTAACTGAAACGTTGAATCCAAATTGTACGTCTGTTCTGCTCTGGGTTGTTTCAGGTCAGGCAGAGAGAGGGGGGCGCCTCGCTTTGATTCTCCGCTTAGCAGGGTAAAGTGTAAAGAAATTAACTTCCTAAAATGCCCTCCATTTTGCCTATCTATGAGGAAGTTGATTAAGCTGACGTGTCAATGTGTGTCGGCCTAACAGTGGAATATCTATCTATCTAGCCAATCTAATCAAGCCACGTATACATATTCGAAGTTTGGATGTTAAAATTTTGAAACAAATAAATTCAGTCTATTAAGTTGACCGTAAACTAATATAATTATTAAATTAGATTAATTATTAATTAAAATAAATATTATATATATATATAAATGATTGAATTAATTTATAAATGAAATGGTAAATTGAATATATTTAAATATTTTTTGAAAACTTGATAGGCACGGCAGTCAGTGGGAAGTAGTGGCAGCGACTGCCCAACCTTAATTCTCCGTCGACCTCTTCGGTAGATAAATTCAGGTGCTTAAAAATATTTAAAACTATATTTGAGTTCAGAAATTTTGAACGATAAATTTTAAATAATATACGAATTTTTATTAAATCTGCCGTTTTATTGCTAAAAAAAAGTTTAAATTAATAAATTTTAGAAAATTTTTTATCTGCTAAAATCTTTTATTATTTAGGAATTTGATTTTTTAAATAGAAAATTCCAAAATCCACTATTTTTTATCAATATGAGATTCTTGTCAATATTTTTTATTCCAATATTGTCCTTAATAAATTAATAATATTTAAAACTCTCCTAATACTAAAAAGAGCAAAAATTATTT
This sequence comes from Balakata baccata, assembly GCA_949630135.1. Lineage (NCBI taxonomy): Eukaryota > Viridiplantae > Streptophyta > Magnoliopsida > Malpighiales > Euphorbiaceae > Balakata > Balakata baccata. Next base: position 8,855 of record CATIWF010123686.1, read on the forward strand.
TTTTATTTCAAACAATTATTATTATTATTTTTATTATTATTATTATTATTATACATTTTAAATTATTTATAAAAATAATTTTTAGTTTATACAAAGCTAATTAGATATTATATTGTATAAAAATTTGTCATTTTAATAATAAATAGGCTATATTTAAAAGTTTAACGTATATAATTAACTTTATTTTTTATTTTTTATTAACTCTTAAAATAATGAATGCTATTTTTTTTTAATTCTTAATTAAGCATATGATGAAATTGATTATATATAATTAATTAATAATAAATTATCAATACTTAGTAAATGATAGAACTGAAAATTAATAGTTAAATTCATTAATTATGATTATTGAATCAAATATGAGTATAAAATAAATTTTATTATTAATATATAAATTTTATAATCAAATCAAATAATATAATTATCAAAATTCTTAGATTTCATATGAATTCTAAATTATTTCAATCTAAATTGTGCTAATTGTTTAGAACGAGTCAAGTCAGCTGAGTCAAGGATACATTTATTATTTGGCAGACTTATTTATCCTTCTAATACAAGGTGTTGAAGTTGAATTTTCTACTTCATTAGAAAGTGAGTCATGTATTACAGAATATATATCATTGTGTTTGTTATGAATGTGATAAAACCATTAAATTATAGCAGAAAATTTAAAATTCTATACATTTTCAAATTTATAAATAAAAATATCAATTAAATCAACTTTTAATTAGTGTCAATATTCATTTTACATTCTGACAAATTTTGCATTCAATAAAATATTATTAGAACAATACAAGAGATGTTAGCTTCATTTTTATAGGTATAGTCTTTAGGTAAAATTACGTGCATACTATCAATGATGAAGCAATGACCTTGGAAAGCAAAAGTTAAAAGCCAAAACTAAAAAATAATATAAATTTACATATTATTATATATATTTTAAAAAGATAAAGAGAACAGTTATTTATCCAGAACTTAATACGATTTTACCACTAAATACTAGACTTGCAGTAGCTTCTTGAACATGCATGGTTCCTCTACCATCATACCAAGCACAACAATGACAGTGTCATTTTGGCTTCCATCAGTAATTTCTTTTACTCTCTCTTCTTAGACTTAGTTAAGTATTCAATAAGATCCTTCTCTATATTAATTAGGTTTATGAAGCTTCACATGGTCGACATTCTCAATCTCTCATCAGATACTTGGGTAAAATTTGAGAAAGCTCTCTTCAATAAATTCCAGCAACAATACAATAAAATTGAGTGGAATTTTTGCCTAAATTATGCATGTCCTTATTGACTGAGCTCCTGAATTTTTCTTTGCTCAAATGTATCACTATCAAGAAAAAAAAAACACATCAAGAAAAATAATTTCCTTTTCTTTTGAGAGACAAATATATATATATATATATATATATTCTCCTTAACTTGTAAAGAACTCCATGAATTTGAATTGCAATATTTTCCGAGTCATTATCACACATATGGTATACCTCATTTTGAAATATGAATTGAATTATAATTTCATATTTGAATTTGGTATCTTATATTGAGTTAAAATATTTTTTTTAAAGACAAATAATTTTGTTGATTCAAACAAATTATATATCAATATAACACATATATACAAATCTCTAAAAACTATAAAAGACTAAACAGTGAAAAAATTCATAATACATATGTTAATAACATAATAAAACGGTTTAATGTTTAAAAATTTGGTAATATTATAATAACTAAAATGATTATAACTACAGTTTTGTAATATATTTACGGCCACAATTTGATTTATTATCTATGTCATATTAAATATGTTTTGTCTGTTTGAATTGTCAATAAAAAATCAAATGTCATAATATGATAAGAAAAAATTAAACCTGCATTAAGACAATAAAATAACAAAAAATAGAACAAACAAAAAAAGTATAAATTTATATGGAATAACCATTTATTTTAAAAATAAAGATGAGTGGCTAGAAAAAGGGGAAAAAAATTCATTGAGTTAAAACATTTGATAATAGAATTTTCATTTCTTCGTATTATAGGATTTATAATATCTCAATTTTATTGGTATTTTAAATTTTATAAAACATAAAATATATAGTTAAAAAAATAATTACTAATTTATTTGTTTATAAAATATACAATTATTTAACATAAGAGAGATTATAAAAATATAATTATTTTTTTAATTTTATTCATATTATTTATCATATTACATATTAAACATACGAATAGGATTCAAATTTTTAGTTCATTTTATAATCAATATTTTTAGTTTATTTGTAATGAACATTTAATTTATTCGTAATAAATTTTTTTTAATGAATTAATGAACATTTTTTAATAAACTAACGAATATTTAATTCATTCGTAATGAACTTTTTCAATTTATTGACAATGAATCTTATCAATAAACTAATAAAATTTTACTTTATTCGTAATGAACATTTTTAAATGACGTAATGAATATTTTTCAATAAACTAATGAATATTTTCAGTTTATTCATAATGAACCTTTTCAATTTATTTGTAATGAACATTAACAATAAAATAATAAATTTTTTTAATGAACTAATAAATATTTTTAACAAATTTATTTCAATAAATTAATAAATATTTATTTAATAACAGATGATTAATATTTATAAAAATATAACAGTATAATTAATAACTATATAAATTTAAATTGTCATCACATGTTATGGGTATTGATACGTAATGTTTCATGAAACGGATCCGCATATAACAATTGATATAACAACTCACATTAACCAAGAGCTGCCATGGGCTAACTGATTCAGCCCAATGAAGGTTAAAGCCTCAGCATAAACCCTAGCAAAGGATTTTTTCTGCTGTGCTTGGCGAACCGAAGTGAGCTAATTGAAAATGGGGAGGAAAAACAAACAAGCATCGCAACCATCCTCCGTTGATATTCTAAATACTCTCGGAGACTTCACCAGCAAAGAAAATTGGGATAAGTTTTTCACTATTCGGGGCAGTGATGACTCCTTTGAGTGGTATGCTGAGTGGCCCGACCTCCGCCAACCCCTCCTTTCACTGTTTCCCGGAGCTTCGCCCACTGGAGACACTGATTCTGCTGCTTCTCCTTCTCCGTCAATGCAAATTCTCGTGCCTGGTTGCGGCAATTCACGCTTATCAGAGCACTTGTATGATTCTGGGTTTAAGGATATTACCAATATTGATTTCTCGAAAGTTGTGATTTCCGATATGCTGAGGAGAAATGTGAGAGACCGGCCCGGAATGCGCTGGCGGGTCATGGACATGACTGGCATGCAGGTATATTTTGAAACTGAATTACTTCAGCTCCTTATTTCACCAAACTTGAATTTGTTTTTCAGTTCCTTAATTCACTAACTCTAATTTGTTTGTTAGTTTTCAGATGAAACATTTGACATAGTTATTGATAAAGGTGGATTGGATGCTCTGATGGAGCCAGAGCTTGGGCCGAAGCTTGGGATCCAATACTTGTCGGAGGTTTGTTGATATTTTATTTTTGTATAACCACAATAAGCTTTTTAAGGAAATTCTGTAGTAACAGTGAAACTATTATTACCAGGTGCAACGAGTTTTGAGATTTGGCGGGAAGTTTATTTGCCTTACGCTGGCAGAATCTCATGTTATAGGTATCATTACTATAAAAGTTCTAAGTTCTAACTATATACGCATTGGCATGCTAGTTGTTAAATGTGGATAATTATTGTGCTTGCTCTTTCCAGGTTTGCTTTTCTCTAAGTTTCGATTTGGGTGGAAAATGAGTGTTCATGCTATTCCACAGAAACCATCTAGCAAGCCTAGCCTTCATACCTTTATGGCGGTTGCTGTGAAAGAGAATCCTACTGAGTTGCTCATGATAACATCATTGTATGATCATTACTCTCATGATTGCATTGGAAACCAGGTAATTTTATCGGTTTCCTTGTCTATTTTTATAGATAGCATAGTTCACTGGCAATGATTAGGGGCACCATTCTATGTTTGCAACCTATTGGAGTTCCTTTATTTTATTTTTACTTTTTCTTAATATTTTAGGACGAAAATTTTTGAGATAAGACTGTAATGTGGCTTTCGTTATTATTTTATTCCTGCCTAAATCAAACATAGGATTTTAGCTTCCTAGTCCACATTTCGATAAGCAATATTATCACTTTTTTTGTGCAAATCTCTGGTAGAATTCTGATGAATGCGTGACAGAACTTGGTGGATACATTTTTAGGCTGCTGGTCTGCATGATGCTCTTGAAAATGAGAATCGGATTCGTAAAGAATATTCCAGTGGTTCTGACATTTTGTACTCTCTTGAAGATCTGCAACTAGGAGCGAAAGGCGACTTAAATAACCTTAACCCAGGTCGTCGGTTTCAGCTTACTTTGGGTAAGCAAGGAGGCTCTCATTTCACTTATAGAGCTGTCCTTCTTGATGCTAGAAAGATATCTCCACCATTATCATACCATTGTGGTGTTTTCATAGTGCCTAAGGTATGAGTAGCTTTTATTTGGCACAGATGCATTGCTTGGAAATATATTTATTATTTGATTTCTTTTGGTTTTTCCATATGAAATTCTGTTGTTTGGTTGATACTATAAGAAAAGAATTGACAATAAGTTGAGAAAAATTAAAATAAAAAATCAGATTGAGGGAATGATTACTATGCATGGTCGTAAGTTTGATAAGCTGTCATAATATTTGTAAAGAATAATAGCTTATGATCGTAGTTTGTACCTGTGCCTGTCGATCTTGAACCTATTATCTACTATTATTTCACATTATTGTCATTTCAAAGTTTCAACATTTATTGGTCTTAATTTTGCTAAGGAAAAAATAACACTGATGTTTATTCTAATATTCAAGAAGTAAAATTTGAAATATATTCCCTTGATCTTCTCATATGCTGAAAAGGATGTATGCCTCCATGTAAAAGAAGATTCTGAATGTGCCTCATTTTCTTAAGTTTTTATCATTGGAATCATAATGTGCTTTCTGAAAATTTTATTGAAGTATTAATGGGGCGATGAGGATAAGAAGCTTGGGAAGAGAATAAGTTATTCTGTGATATAAAAATGTCTTTCTACTTATAATTTGCATAATGCATCCGATTTCCTTAAGTTTGTATTTTTTAAACATATTTTTTCTTATGTTAATGTACACATTGCATATAAATATATTTTCAAAATGGGAGCAATCAGGATTGGAATTATTCTTTTCAGACTAGAGCTCATGAATGGCTCTTCTCCTCAGAAGAAGGACAATGGTTAGTTGTTGAAAGTTCAAACGCTGCTCGTCTGATTATGGTAACTTTTCTATTCTCTAATAGTTGTATTTGATCTTGTATCTCTCTTTTCCTACAATTTTTTATTTAGTTATATCATCTAATCGATTAACATACTGAATGAAGGTTATTTTGGACAGCAGCCACAATAATACTAGCATGGATGATATTCAGGTTATTCTTTTTTTAATTCTCATACCTAAGTTCACGGTGAAAAATTTCAGTCATTGCGATCTTTTAATAGCGATATCTAACTCTTGTTTATCTTTCAGAAGGATTTATCTCCTCTGGTTAAACAGTTGGCACCTACAGCAGATGACAATGGAGCACAAATACCGTATGTTATTCATAGTATTTACTCCTGTTTAATAGCTTTGCAACTATGGCGTCCTGACCAGGATTCTTTTGGATTAACATATTGTAAATACGAAACGAATTGTTATTATAATAAACTATACAAAATAAAATGATCTCTATATAAGTGAGCCTTATTCTGTTTGGCTTAACGGGGTGTTATTTCTACAGTTTCATGATGGCAGGTGATGGAATCAAACAACGAGATATTGTGCACAAGGTTTGAAATCCCTTATGGTGCTGTTTAAATCTCTAAGCAGCCATGATATTGTGGCCAGCATCTGTGAAGTCAACACTTTTTTGTTGCATTTTGCTTCTCAACAGAAAAAAAATGGAAATCCAGCTGAAGTCATGTAACCTAAAAAGTGCTGTTACTTGTTTATTCACTTAACATTAGAATATTAGAGAATGTGAGAAAATATAGTGATGTATTTTCTGCTTTGAATAATGGGATTGAACCCCATTTATACGGAGGCGAAGATTCATCTGATCTTGATAATCAAGAGATTATACAACACCTGAAATAGGAAATTGTACAATATATCGAACATATTACAATCTTCAATTTTCTCTAATCAATTATATCATAATGTGAAAATAATGAGAATTGAGAGAGAGAGAGAGAGGTATGTTTGGGTTATCACGAGGGTGGATATGGTTATTAAGGCATGTGGTGGAGGCTGGTGGACTGGGCTCATAGAATTAGAAAAAGAAATTAGATCATTTTAGATTAGACAAGGCACTGCCTTTTTCTGGTATAGGAGGAAATTTTGGTGGAGAAAGCAAAAGGTCTTTAGATTTTTTATGTATGGAAAGAAAGAAGGGTGATTTTTGTATTCTCTTTCAAGAGGCTCTTCCTGCTTATACAATATCAAGGGATTCCCAGTTTTGCCTTTATAATTGGTCATGGTTTCACTTTTTCCCTAATGTTGAAACTAAAGTATAACCAAATTGAAACTGTTGGATGGAAAGTCTGTAATTTTTGGGAATATTAAATTCAATCTGTGATTTTTGGGAATATTAAATTATATGGCATAACTCATGTTTGTTAGCAGTTGTGATTCTGAGCACTAGTTCGTTAGCATTTTCTATCTAATGCTTACTTGGGTGAGTACATGATGCCATTAGGCTTGTGAAGGTTTGAGGACGAAACTTATGGTTGATACCAACCTTTTATATGTGCTCGGAGTGCTACTTTAATTCTTTATACCCCTCTCTTAGATACGGAAATATCATGATGAGGCTGTAAATTTCCTTGCAAATGGTTTTATGGTCAGTTTGTGTTTTGAATTTAGGTGTCATGCAATCCTGTTACATATGGACTTTGTAAACAGAATATTGATATTACTTGAAATATGTTATAGGATGCCTTTTTTTGTTTCTCTTTTCACTTTACCCCTTCTGCTGAACATATGGAGGAAAAAAATTACCAAATCTGACTGAAATGAAATACAGATTAACTTCTACTGGATCCTCAAAGTCACCTAGCATCATAGTTTTGTGGTATTCACCTTCTTTTCCTCTGTTTTGCCAACTCAATATTGATTATACATAAAGTTGTCTGCTTATATTTTCAGCTCTGGAATCTTGGTTTTTTATATTTTGTTCCCTAATAGGCTCTATATGATAAAGGAAAATTTGGTCCCATCATGTCAAATGATGTTTTGGAATACAGTACCCATTGGCTTCTGTGATGTTTATTAAGAGAGTGGATGGAGCTGCTGATCTGTAATGATTGTGAAAAAAAAAGCTTGTTTCTAGAGTTATATACTTTTGCCGGGCTCTAGTTGTGAGAAGTTGCCTGTCTAATATTTGTGCCATTTTATTCTGAATATCAAGTAAATGGGTTAATAGCTGCTGGATTTTTGAATTGCCAAAACTAGTTAATTTATTCTTATCCATTTCAGTTATTGATTGGCATTTTATAGGTTACATCTACATTAACTGGTCCAATAATTGTTGAAGATGTGGTTTATGAAAATACTGATGATGATGTCAGTCGCCTTTTGACATCTGAAGAATTGAAATTCCGCCGCCTTGTCTTTCAACGAACAGAGGGGTTGGTGCAGTCTGAAGCTCTTCTTACAAGGGATGAATCTTCAAATAAAATTGTTGAAATAGAGACGAAGAAAATTACTTCATCCTCAAAATCCAAAAAAAAGGGAAACCGGAAAAGACATTATGGTATTCATTCCTTTGATGTTTTTTTTCCAATATTTTTCAAATTTCCTATGTCTGTTTGTTTGTCTTTAATTGTTATATACTCGTGCATGTAGCTGCTGGTTTTGTTCAAATTAATTTTCCTTGATTCCATGATAATATTTGGTTGGATGAACTGATGGTTCCTTGTATCCATGATGTCTCAAGGCTATTCTTCTTGTATTGTTGTCCAGATAAAATGCATCAAATTTGTCAGCTCATATTTTAATTTCTTGTAAATTTTGTTTATTAATTTTTTTTCTTTAATTGCAGAATCAAGCAATCGGCTGCATGTTTATCATGACTATTTGGCTAGTTCTTATCATACAGGGATCATATCTGGCTTTGTGTTGATTTCTTCATATTTGGAAAGTTTCCCATCAGCTGGGAATAGGGTAAGGGTCACTGTACTTGTTTTTCCCAAAATTTATGTTCAATGCTTATCATGTTTTAACATATTGCACCCTTGAGGAAGAATACTACTACTATCATTACTATTATCATTAATTTCAAGTTCATGATTTGGACTTTGGAGGCAGATCTGAGTGTATTTTGTGAATTCAGTTTGGGACCAAGTTCACATGAGCAAACTTTAAAACTAATGCTTTTGTAATTGTTTTGACTTGCAAACTGATTGTACATTATTATGATAATGTTTATGCCGTTTTTAACTGTGAGAATATATGATTACAGATTGCTAACATTTAATCATTATTTCCAGGTTAACACAGTTGTAGTTGGTCTTGGAGCCGGTTTACTTCCCATGTTTCTCCATGGATGTATGCAATTTTCGCATATTGAGGTAGCAATTGGCTTTGAAGCACACCAACCCAAGGGGGGAAGAGGGAAAAATTTTTGTCATTCTTTGCTCGATTGTTGTGATTGATTGATTTAATAATTTTTTTGATTCATAGGTGGTGGAGTTGGATCCTGTGATGCTGGATCTTGCGAGGGGCTATTTTGGTTTTACAGAAGATAAACATTTGAGGGTAATCTACCATAAATATGCAGGTTTATCGTTTATTCTTTGCGATTTTATTTTGGAGGGTTATATCTTTTGCTTAGAAACAGTTGCCACTTCTGCAAAATGATGGTGTTCACATTCTTGAGTTGATGAATTATAAAAATGCATTATTCACAATGTCGCTAGTTATTTTTCTGTTACGAATTCATACAGTGGACAATATCCCGAGTTTTGAAACCGTTGCCCTGTGATTATTACATTTACCCTTGCCCTGTGATTAATTACATTTTTATGAAACATTTCAGGTGCATATTGCTGATGGGATTAGGTTTATTAGAGAGTTCAAAAACTTAGCACCAGGTGATGATAAAGAGCGTATTCTTGACAGAAATGAGGATGCTTCTGGTGATTCAAAGCTCTCTTCAAAAGGAAGTTGTGTTCTGTCTAATTCAGAGGGCACAGACAGTCCTGGGGTTGATATACTTATCATTGATGTGGACTCCTCAGACTCTAGGTCTGTATGTATTGTAATTTTATTTATCTCAATGCAGATACTAAGTGCAAGTTATAATCTGACAAATTTCATTCGTTTTCTTGTTTGTACAGCTCAGGAATGACCTGCCCAGCTGCAGATTTTGTGGAAGAGTCTTTTCTTCTGAATGTAAAAGATTCTCTTTCTGAGCAAGGTCTCTTCATTGTTAATTTGGTCTCAAGATCATCAGATATTAAGGATATGGTTATTTTGAGGATGAAAGCGGTGAGAGCAGAGAAGTTATTTTTATTTACGTCATGGAAAATCTTAATGCTGTTACCTCAGAATTTGTTGTGCATTTTATTTTGGCTATGTAAGTTCATTCCAAGGCTATATCACTGAAAACAGTGAGTATAGTACAAGTTCATTGAATGGAGCAAAAAGGGAGTGCTCTTGTCTTATGGCTAATGTCAAACTATCTGTTTGATATAACTAGTGTGTTTTGATGTATGACTAATTCTTCAACTTAATTTCGTGAACATATAATTTATCATAGTTAACAATCTTCAGCTATTTTTCCCTCATGTATGATGATTTCAAAATGCAAGTTGATATGCTTCTAGAAATTTGTTAATCTCTAACTCAATTTACTATGATTATCTTTCAGGTTTTCAGCCACCTCTTCAGTCTTCAGCTTGAGGAAGATGTTAATATGATTCTTTTCTGTCTTCGCACGGAATTTTGCATCTCAGAGGACTCCTTCCCAGAAGCAACCCTCCAGCTTGAGAAACTTCTGAAATTCAAGCACCCAGAAGTAAGCAAAAATGTCATAGATGCCACAAAGAAGATCAAATGTTTGAAATGAAAGGCATGCAAGTACGGTACTGCAAGTTGAAAATTCTGTAGTAGCTTGTGAACCTATGTATCTTAGTATTAATACAAGGACTAACTGAGGTTTTGGGTTTCGGCAACAAGATGGGTGCTCAGAAAATTCCATGCAGAACGTCAACACCTTGGTCGGATTTTGCTGAACACAGAAGATAGAGAAATTGCAGTGGATCTGAGTCAGATTTTTATCTGATTGTTCTTGGCACTAATATGATGTTTGGAAGAAGATCGGTGTGCTCATACTGCTTTCATTAAAGTTAGCAGGACCTTGTATATTTCTTCTCCCCTCTGTACTCCGGCTGTTTTCGTTGAAAATTTTGTTGAATCATATTGGATTATGCTAATCAGTAAGCTTTAACTTAGTGATGCTGGTCTTGTAATTAGGGTTGTGAGCTCTGGAATTTGAACTTGTGGACGCTATAAAAAAAAAAAATGGGACCATACTCGATGATCAGGTTTTGATGGAAGAAAGGGAATATTCTCCAATCTTCTCAAATCTTATGCTATGTTTTCCTTGTTTGAAAACAATAGTTTATAAAAAATTGAAAAAAAATTTAATTTTTTGATATTCATCAGCAATCCCTAACTTCCTCTAATTGTATTTCAAATATCACATAAAACAATTTTTTCATTAACAATTTACTCTAGAAAAATGTGATGTAAAAAGACTGAGAAAAAGAAAAATCAAAAGGTCAAGAAATTTGTGGTGTAAAAAAAAAGAATAATAAATAATCAGGAGGTCAACATTTTAGCAGTGATGCAAGTCAACGATCAATGGGCTCTTCAAAATTATTATTAAAATTCCTTGTTTAAGGTATTTGGAAGTATGCATCTTTGTTGGCCTATGTGAAGGAACTTTCTAAAAATAACTTTGTTTGCCGGATTTTTCAAGTGAAAATAAGAATCACCGGATACCCTCTTCTTCATCCTCTTGCTGGCAAGTTGTTTTTTCTCTTTTGGGTTTGCATACTTTGGTCAAAACAAGCTCATTTCTTCTTTGAAGTCCAATGGAAGTGAGTTTTTGCTATGCTTTTTTTTTTTTTTAATTTTATTTAACTATAGTTTCTGTGTCCCAAGAGAATTGTGAGATGAATTTGGACTCATTTTTATTTATTTTTATAGGATTATTGAATTTGACAGAAAAGGTTTTGGTTTTGGGTTCAAGATATGTGATGATTGGCATGAATTTACCTTCACTAGTTGGGATCTGGGTTTGTATTAGTTAGGATCGTGATGGTTTTAGCTTAAATTTGTGGCCTGATTTCTGATCAGTGTCTAAATTTGGAAATGAAATACATGATTGGTTGGATTGCGATTTCACTGTAGAAAAAGACTTTGAGGGAATTATCAAACACAGATGGGTAGGGTAAAGTTCTGGAACTGCAAATTTATCTACAAGTAACACACATGAGCACAGAAGCTGAGGATGTTGATACAAAGCTAGTGTAATTTTATACAGCTTTTTCTGAAATTTCTGAATAATTGGCAACCGATCCCCTATTTACAATGTGTGGTTTAATTTTCCACACATGGGAATTCCAGTTTTCCTAAATTAAGACCCTTTTTTTTCAACAGAAAGTAATTCTCCATGTGATGACTGAGTGAGCTGCTGATGGGAAATAATTCTAAGTAGAGACTGAACTGCCCATACTATCCGCTAATAATTTAAATTTTATCTCATCTTTTTTTCCTTTTGCAGCAACTATCAGCAGTGCCTAAGTTTGGCAACTGGGATAATGAGGATAATGTCCCCTACACAGCCTATTTTGAGAAGGCAAGGAAGGGTAGGAGTGGAGGGAATATGAACCGAATCGACTCTCAACAAAACCCTGATACAAATCAAGCCTCTTCCTTCAAAATGGAACCAAGAGGAGCAACAAAGGAGCGACAGTTAAGCCAGGAGGAGATTGATTTGAGGAGATCCACAGATTCTCCGTTGCACAATGATTATGTTGCCCAAAGAAATGGCACCAATATATTAAGGACAAAGCATGAGCATGGGAGAGATGGCCGCCAAAGGAAGCTAGCAGACTCGCCAATGTGCTATGATACTGGTGGTCGGGCAGTGGCTGTGGACTCTCCTCTTCACCATTATGGTGGTGTGAGCTCTGGTGATGCACAAAAAAGAGCCATGAGGCAAAATGCAGCCTCTGATGTAAGCGTTGAACAATCACCTTTACATCCACATAGCCTGTCAAAGGCTGGAGGTAAAGGTAATGGAGTATCTTCTCTATCATGGGAAAGAAAAGCTTCATCTGAAGGTACACATGGACTAGCTCCCATGACTCCTGCAAGATCACGACTCAGATCAGCCACTCGAGGCGATGATTCTGTAATTTTCTTTGTATCTTCTCATTGCATTTGTAAATTTGCATATATTCTGTGCATTTTCCCGTATATATGGTGATTAGCGGATAGTTACTTGGAGACACAAAGGTGAAGTTGTCTAGCCAGTAGTTGGTTTCTTAGTCAGAGTAAAAGAAAAGAATAGCTCAGACACATTTAGATGAACTTCCTATTTTTGAGTTTTTGTTCTCAATGAGATTATGCATTAGGAAACATCAAATAAAACATAAATGCAGGCAGAATTTAACGGTTTTGGTAAAGGGTACCTTAAGGAATCATTTCAAACTTCGCTGATATGCGAAATGCAGGCAGAATTTAATGGGTTTGCCAATATATTTCATGCATAGATTATTGTTATTGTCTACCAAGTTTGTGGAATACATTCTTTGTTTACAAAAGTTCAGCGTCTGAGATGATGATGTTCTGATGTGACAGCTTGATAAAAGTGCTGCGGTTCCGAAATTCGGCGATTGGGATGAGACCAACCCTGCATCAGCTGATGGGTTCACTCACATTTTCAACAAAGTGAGAGAAGAGAGACAGGGAGGGGTGGCAAAAGTGGCAAATCTACCAAATGAAACTTCTCAATCCAACGGACAGAAGCAGTACAGAAATGAAACATCCAAGGTAAGTTGGCCATTATGACCAGGGTTTCAGTTCTGTACTAGTTATAAGCTGGCAGCCTAAATGCAAAACCATAAAAGATGATTCAAGTTTAAACTCTGATTTTCTTGCAGAGCTGCTGCTGCTGCTTTTCATGGGGAGGAAGATAGGTCTTTTGTGCCATATTGTTGAACAGAAAGAAAAGTGCAATCATCTTTTGATACCCAAATAACGTATAGATACAGTAAGTGCAATCCTTTGCTTATATTGTTTCAACAACGAGGAAAATATGATGTTGGAGAGGGAAACATCTTTCCTAGTTCTGTTGTTCCCTTCTCTTAAAATGTCTGGTTTATTATTAAAACATCTTCTTGTGTAGTATCAATGAAGCTCGGAATTGCAGTCCTTTAGCTATCTCAGTATTTCTTGTTTACTTTTGTGTTCTTGATGGAAGTTTTTGAGATTTTTATTATTTAAAATATTAGAAAAATTACTATTTATTCCTTATAGTTTGATATAGTACACTAGTACTCTCATTAAGTTTGAAAATTATACGATATGTTTCTTCCATTTTATTTTCATTAAACTATATAGTCATTTTATTAAATTTTAAGACATTTATCGTTAGAAAAAAATAATATTCTCTTTTACTAAGAAGGATATTAGTATAATATGTCAAATTTCATAAGATACTAGTAAAATGAATCAAATTTGCAGTGAGATATTAGTGCAATATATAAAAATTTCAGGGAGTAAATAGTATAATTTTCAAATTTCATGGGATACTAATATATTATGTCAAATTATACGAAATAAATCATATAATTTTCAAATTTATGCTAGTACTAGTGTATTATGTCAAATTATAAATGATAAATAATACATTTTTCTAAATTGATGAGTTGTTAAGATATTTTTTTGTAAAAGTAATGGTGCACAATTTAAGGGAATTTGATATGACTTTAGCAAAAGTTTAGTTGACTGAAACTAAGCCACATTTTGGCTATAAAAGGGAGGCTGAGTAGTGCAAAGATAGTGTGTGAAAATTTATGCTTATGTGTGTGCTGTGAAAGATTGAGTAGCAGAAATTGTGGGAGTTTGGAAGAACAATTTTTATGTATATTTGTGTGAAAAAATGAAGGAAAAGAAAAGAAAGCTCATTTCTACAATGTTTTTCAAATTTTCTGCAATTTTAATTTGAATGGTATTTCTTCCTCTTCCAATTTTCCAATAGTTCTTACCTAGAAAGTGAGTTTATAACTTTCTCATGCAGGCCTTCAATATTTGCCTAACTCATAAATGATTTTAAATGGCTTATTATATAGTACTTAGAAGCCAATAAAATTGGAATAATTGCAAACAGGAAGAAAAAGGTTTACATGATTTAAAATTGACAAATATAAGCTCATATAAAGATATTAATTACGAACTCATTTCTTTTTTTCTTTTGTAGGTTAATTTCATCAACAGTTATTGAATTTTATTTTTTTATTGCTATTGAAATTAATTTTATCTGTCATATCAATTTATTCATTGATTATTCATCACTTTTTTCTGAGTTCATTTCAGTGAAAAAAAAAATTTATATCTTTATTAACCGACTACCAAGTACCAAATATGTTTCTTCCTTCTTTTCTTTTTCAATGTGTTCTGGGATGATAATTGATAAATGACTATTGTTATCTTCTATATTGATTAGATTATCTCATTTCATTTTTTTTTTAAATGTTGGAAATCAAAGACACCATTTCTTCCTAATGTACAATGTAAATGGTCTGACGACCTATCATTCCTCATGATTTTCTTTATCAAACAAACCCCCCAAAAAAAATTGGAGAAAATAATAAGGCTTAAAAGTAGTAGGAGCCAAAGAAAAAGTAAACAATCTATGTAATATATGGTTACACACTTATAAAGAAAATTGAAATCAAAATTCACAATCATTAACAACCGTAAAGAAATAAGAATAAAAAAAAATCGATTGTCTATTTCACTATGAAAGAGTATACACATATATACGCAGTTTTGTAGAGACAAAAATAAGAAGAAAATCAAGCTAATTCCTATAATCAAGGATAATTCCTATTTAGGCTAATAATATATATTTACATCCTATGATATAGCCTATAATCTTATAACACTCCCCCTCAAGCTGGAATATAAATATCAATCATGCACAACTTATTGCAAATATAAAAAACACGAGTTCCATTAAAAGCTTTTGTAAATACATCTCATAACTGTTCTCCAGTCCTAACATATGCTTTAGAGATTAAACATCGTTGAATCTTTTCACGAACAAAATGATAATCAATTTCAATATGCTTCCTTCGTTCATGAAATACTGAATTGAATGTAATGTGAAAAGTAGCCTGATTATCACATCATAGCTTAGCTGGTACTAAAAACTTGAGTCCTACTTCAGTAAAGAGCTGATATATCCATATAATTTCACATACAGATTGTATCATAGCTCAATATTCTGATTCTGCACTCAAGTATGAGACAACATATTGCTTCTTGCTTTTTTATGAAACCAAATTTCCACCTACGAATACACAATAGCCTGAAGTAGATCTCCTGTCATCCTTAAATCCAGCCCAATCTGCATCAAAAAAATATTCAATTCTAGTATGATCATGATTGCCATACAAAATGTATCTCCCAAGTGCTCCTTTTAAATAACACAATATTTATTCCACAACCACCCAATGATGAACAGTTGGGGAAGACATGTATTGACTTACAACACTAATTGAATATGCAATATGTAGACGGGTCACAATAAGATAGTTAAGCTTTCCAACCAATTTTCTATATCTCTTAGGATCCTCAAACAATTATCTTTCTTTTATCAGTTGCAAATTAGGAACCATTAGAGTGTTGCACGATTTAGCCTCCAATTTTTCTGTTTCAGACAATAAATCAAGCACATAGTTTCTTTGAAATGAGAGGATTTCCTTTTTGCTTATGTTCACTTTAACACCTAGAAAGTATTTCAACATCCCCAAATCTTTAGTATGAAACTAGCCATGAAGAAATGATTTAAGAGATGAGATATATGTAGTGTCACTACCAGTAATGACAATGTCATCTACGTACACACTAACAAAATAATGTTATCTGCAGACTTTCTGTAGAATACCGAATGGTTAGATTGACTTTTCTTCATTCAAAACTTCTCAAAAGCTTGATAAAATTTTCCAAACCAAGCACAAAAACTTTGTTTGAGCCTATACAATGATTTACAAAGATGACATACCTTCCTAGACTCCCCCTAAGTAACAAAGCCAGGTGGTTGCTCTAAATAAACCTTTTCCTGAAGACCATTATGAAGAAAAACATTTTTGATGTCCAGTTCATGCAATGGCCAATTATAAGTGGTAACCATAGAGATAAATAATCTAACAGATGTAAGCTTAGCAATGAGAGAAAAAATATTAGAATAATCTACCCCATATGTTTGGGCATATCCTTTAGCAACCAAGCGAGTTTTCAGACTTGCAACTAATCCATCAGGATTAAATTTTACTGCAAACACCTATTTACAGCCAATTGCTTTCTTCCCTATAGGTAAATTCATTAAAGTCCAAATACTATTATCTTCTAAGACATTCATTTTCTCAATCATAGTCTGGCACCAACCAGGATGAGACAGTGCTTTACAAACATATTCAGGAATATAAATTGAATCTAGAGAAGTAATAAAAATGCAAGATGACAGTAATAGATGACTATAAGACATAAAAGATGAAATATGATAAGTATAATGTTTACCTTTTTGAAGAGCAATGAGAATATCATATGGGTTAACAGATTAAGGGATTGGATCTGACGACAAAGGAGCAAGTGCAGTTGGCACAGGACATGGTTCTGAGAGAGTTTTTCGTCGGTAATAGACTTGCACTACATGAGACTTAGGATGAATAGAGATAGACTCAACAAGATTATAAACTGAAAATATAATGGTATAGATTAACAAATCATCATCCCCCTCTGACTTGTATAAGATAGATATGAAGAAAATGGAGTGTCCTTAAAGATGATGACATCTGCTGAAACAATATACCTGTTAAGAGTAGGACAATAATACTCATACCCCTTTTGGACACGAGAATACCTAAAAAAAATACACTTCAGAGATTTTGGATTTAATTTTGAGACATGAGGATGAATATTTTGAACAAAGCAAGTACATCCAAAGATCCTAGGTTTAATAGGAAATAATATTTTATCTGGAAAAAGAATATGCTAAGGTGTCTCACCATTAAGAACATCCGATGACATCCGATTAATAAAAAAACAAGTTGTAGAGATACCGTCTACCCAAAAACATTTAGGAACATTCATTTAAGACAATAGTGCTCTTGCAGTTTCTAGAATATGTCTATTTTTCTACTCAGCAACCCTATTTTGAGATGATATATCAATACAAGAAGTTTGATGAAAAATACCATGTTGAATCATGTAATTTTGAAAAGTGGTAAACAAATATTCTTTGCATTGTCACTTCTCAAAGTTTGAACAAAGATATGGAAGTGGATCTTAATTTCAGCATAAAAAGTTGAAAAATGAGAAAACACCTATGAATGATTTTTTATTAAGTATAACCATGTCATTCGAGAGTAATTATCAACAAATATAGCAAAATATTGCAACCCTAGTTTGGATATAACAGGACAAGGACCCCAGACATCTGAATGAACTAACTTAAAAGGCGTATTAGCTCGTTTATTGATTCTTGGACTTGAACTAAGACTATGATATTTTGCAAATTGACATGACTCACAATTTAATGTGGACAAACTTTGAAACTGAGGACAAAATTTTTTTAACACAGAAATAGAGGGATGACTGAACCTACAATATGTTTCAAATGGATTAACTATTTCAGAACAAACTATGGATCTCGACACTTTTATATCAAGGATGTAGAGTCCCCCAGACTTATGTCTTTTACCAATAACCTGTTTCATCACAAGATCCTGAAACACACAATAATCAGGAAAGAATGAGACAGAACAGTTTAAAGAACGAGTAAGTTTACTAATAGAAATTAAATTGAAAGATAGCTGAGGTAAACTAAGAACAGATGACAAAGAAAGTGCTAGAATATGAATAATTATGTCAGACCCAAGAATAGACGATATTGATTCATCTGCTAAAGTAACATTAGAGGTAGATGTGTGAATGTGAAAGGTAGAAAATGTACTAGAATTACCTGTCATGTGGTCTGTGGCACCCGAATGAATGACCCATTTAGAAGAGGAAGAGGAAGACACAAGACATGCATTAGATTTACCTGATTCGATGATAGTAGTGACAAAAGTACGCTGAGATTTCAGAAAATCTTGATATTTAGCATATTCATCTATAGATATTATGACAAACTTTTTCTCCATATTTGTTAAAATAATCAAATAAACTATTCAAAATTATACCGGTCACCAAGAGAGGAAAACAAAACTTGTAATACAAAAAGCCTCACACCAAACTGATGTAAATCCAACTAGATCGAATAAGATTTAACCTCAAACAGAAAATTTAACACCAAAACAGCGAAATATCTCCTCAAACAACATATATAACATTGCATAAAGAGAAGAGAGGGTACAAACTTTCCTAATGGGCAAGCAAATATCAGTGAACAAACACTAAAACTTAGGTGACCTTCGGAGAGGAAACCGGCATGAGGATTTTGATCACTAGATTATGGGCCAGTACTGATCAATAGGTGGTGCTCCTTTTAGGGCCGGTGATGATATACTAAAGTTACTCTAAAATGGTGATGCAAAACTCTTACTCTCTAGGGCAAGAAAAATAAAATCCAAATTTGTTTTTGAAAATGCCCTAAGGCTTTGATACCATGTAAAGAAATAAGAATGAAGAGAAATCGATTATGTATTTCGCTATAAAAGAGTATACATATATATACAACTTTGTAGATACCAAAATAGGAAGAAAATCAAGCTAATTCTTATAATCCTATAATCAAGGATAATTTCTATTTAGACTAATAATACATATTTACATCCTATAATATAGCTTATAATCTTGTAACAATAACTAAAACATTTATTTTTGAGTCAATCATAAAGTGACTTGATTGGTATTGCCATATGTGAGAATATGGAAGCTCTTAAGTTCAAGTTCTTTCGCTACCATCCCCAATTATTGAAAGTTTAATACCTTTATAATGTATGTAAGAAATGATAACCTTATGTTGTATAGTTCATGATCTATTAAGTCTCCCAATAAAAAAAACATTTATTATTAGCCTTAATGCAACCGAAACCAATTGACTCATATGAATAGATGACATATCATTCAAAGTCTAAAATATACCATTAGATGAGAGATGACAACTCCAAGCCATGAGGCCTGTGATGTATAGGGCAGAGGCAAATTATATTATGGACTCCGGTCCACCTTGCAATATAGATTAGAAACTCTTATGCACATGTGAATGTTATACTAAGCATATTTTGAAGGTTATCAACAATAAATTTTTCTTCTTTATTATTTTGTTTATTTTTTTATATTTTATGTTCATTATTCTCTAGTTTTTTCTCTATTATTCCCTATTCTCTGTTTATCCTTCTTTTGTTCATCATTCTCTTTTTTTGTGTGTTTTCCGGTTTGATTTTTGTACTATTGCTCCATTCTCTTCTTCATTATTTTGTATTCTATGTTTTTTTTCTGATGCAATTTTGTCTCGATTTGTCATTTTTCAGTGCGATATGTCTCGATTTATTATTACGTTTTGAGTTACTTCGAAGAGGAATCAATGGATTTAGGTTGCAAAAGTTGGATTGTAGCTTTTTGTTCGAATACACAAAATAATGAATATTTACTTTATTGCTAATGAACTTACAGTTTATAATAAATAAACATATAATTTAATGAATATGTATTTAATAAATTAGTGAACTTTTATTTCATTCTTAATAAACTTACGATTTATAACAAATGAATATATTTTAATAAACTAATGAACTTTTTACTTTATTGCTAATGAATATATAGTTGAAAATAAACTGAACATGTATCAATAAACTAATGAACATTTATTTTATTGCTAATGAACCTATACTTTAAAATAAATGAACTTATATTAATAAACTAATGAATATTTATTTTATTCTTAATGAACTTACAATTTATAACAAATGAATCTATTTCAATAATTGATTGCTAATGAACCTAGAATTTAAAACAAAATGAACATACCTGCAAACGACATTAATTCATTAATTAAAGAAAAAAAGAATGCATATTTTTCAACTCTATTATCGCACGTGGGTGGACCTCTGCTCTATATTGCTACATGAATAAAAATCCATGATATAACAATCTTAAGAGAGGACAAGCAAAGTTCGACATTGATTAGGGTTTCGATTAACATTTATGAACCTGATTTCTATCAGCAAAAAATTTATTGACATTGATTAGGGTTTCGATTAACATTTATGAACATAATTTCTGTAAGCAAAAAATTTATTAGTGTATTTGTCCTATTTTGTCATCTAGCCCCTTAAAAAAATTTTTTTGACTTTTTTGAATAGTTTATTTCATAAATTCAGTTTTTGATCTATATTACTCTGTACATTTTAAAAAATATAACCTCCCACCTCTAGTGTTGACATGTTCCCATATCATGTCACCATTGGAAGCAAGATACTACATCTTTCTACAATACAAAGGTTGTGGACCAAAAGCTAAATTTAAAGGATAAACTAGACAAAAATATTTTATGGAGAAAAATGATAAAAAGGGACAAATACTAAGAGTCAGATATAACCTTTTTAGCCCAAATTTATTCAAATCTCATATCCTTGTCTCCTTTTGGCTTAAATTTGAGTTTTATCGAGCACGAGCTCCCTTCAATATTCTCATCAATACAAGTTTAGATGTTTAATAGGACAATAACATACGGATTTAAGACGCCAATTGACCATTTCCAAAAAAAAAGTGCACAATTATGGGAGTAAATCGGTAATTGAGATGCATATGCTGAGTTTTCCATGTAATTCACATAACATACAGATGGAAACTTTTATTCTGGAAAAAATTACAGAAACTCCCAAGCACCGTACAAATTATATATATATACACATGTTATTCCCAACACATCTACAAACCTCCGAACTTGTGTTTTATGGCATCCTGCATTAAAAGCATATCACTTCCACTCACTTGGGAAATCGGGACAGGAGCGGATGACATCATTACATGCCAATTGGTTCGCAAACTCCATGACATGCAATGGCAGCTTGAGGCATCAAGACTGAGAGGAACCAACACTTGTTGATGAAACACATTTTACCTCAACAGCCAATGCCTTGACAATGCTGCGGCAGGGATCACCTCCAAATACAGCATTTGAAATTGCAATGTTGCATTTGTTTCTTCCCTGGCAAGCCTGCAAATATTAATTTTACACTTGAATCTGCTTAGAAAACACAACTCGAAGGGATATCAACTTAGAATAGTTTCAGTGTGAAAATATTGCTATGCCCACACGACCAACTTAGTATCCTAAGTTGCATAGCTAGAGATGCAAAACTTCAGATGCATATCTTATTCCCTATTCACATCGACTCTTCGAAGGAGAGCAAACATTTGGCCTTCTCTTTCCCTTTATGGCAGAAACCCAAGCAACATGATGTTGCAGCCTCTATTTACACAGTTGAGGATAACTGAAGAGCTAACCCTAAACCAAGAACCTCATGGATCCATTGAATATATAATATCTACCTAGCAGTTAACTAAGACTAATATGCTCTGTAAACAATTTTTACAAACATTAAAAAGGTTTGCAATGAATTATAACACTAAAAAATCCTGAAGGGGTACAATATTCAAGAGAATATCACCCTGCCAGTCTTCTCTGTTCAAAGGCCCCAGCATGCACTTCTCATGAAACTCAAATAGTATGTTAGATGTTGTTATGATCCCACTTGCAAGGTATGGGGCGGCTTGAATCCCACATCGGAAAAACTAAGAAAGTGATGTGGTGTTTATATGGACTTAGGTCTCTCCAACCTCTTGAGCTAGTTTTTGGGACGTGGTTCTCTCTAAGTTCATACTACATGCATAACATCCACACTCATGCATGAAAATCCAATTTAACTGTCTGTTTCAGAGAAAAATCATCTCTGAACCTAGCGACCAGGCAGATTTGTATGGAAGTGGAGGTGGAAAGAGTTCTGTTACTATACATACCTTAGAAACCACAGCCAATGAATCAGGGGCATGGCAATTGCCTCTAGAAAATTTCTGGCAGCTACCTTGAGGATTTCCATAGCTAGCAAATTCAACAGAGGAGATTATATATCCATCTTGACACTGTAACTGCATTTCTGGTGTCATATCTTTAGTTGAAATATTTTCATCCATAGAATCTGGATGGAACCACTTCTTGGAAGGTGGATAGTGGGTTTCTGACACTTGAGCACAGAGCACATGAGCTGCACGCAACTTAACTGAAATCTCAAATGGATTCCCTCCAGTCTCCTCAAAGAGGACAAGTAAATTATTTGATGCCTGTAGCCATGACCGTGGAACATGGTACCTGGGTATTGACCAAAAGCAACTAGTGGCATCAGATATCTCATTAATGATTATGACATTATTGTCAAAAAGTAGTCCAGTAATTCCAGTAAAGGAGGCAACAGCGAGCCATTATAAGTTTGCATGTGCAACCATGCACACTTGCATATGCTATCATAAGCATACCAGGTTTGAGTTGGCTTCCCACAATTTGTTCTACACTTTTCAGAATTGTAGGCTCCTCGATAATCACAATTTCTTGGGCATCCATCTTCTGAAGCAACTGCAGTCCAATATCTTCCTATGTGATGGCCATTAACCCAGGCCTGGCCTTTTCCCATGCTTCCCAAATCAAGAGCAACTGGGTCAGCTCCTGATGGTGTATCGAAGTATGTCTGCATGAATTAAAGCAACAAGCACATGATTTGGTTAGTTTCAAAAGGAGAGGTCGCAGTAACTATTTGACCTGAAGATTTCAATTAACGAGCATAAGCCAAAAAATGTTCTAAAAGGAATGTCAATTGTGAACTACCAACAATAATTGCTGAAGCTTTTATATGGAGGATAGACAAAATTGAACTAGTTAGCACGTTCACTTTTCTATATGCAAAATCAAGGCAGAGAATACCAAATATATAACAATACAGTATACAAGCTTTTAACAGTTTCAATCACATGAAAAATGAGATTCACCTTGTACCAGGTAAATGTCGATGGAATATCATCAAGTGTCAAATCAATCCATTCTGCCATCTCATTGTTTTGTATGGTGTATATATTTTGGAACTCACCCTGAAGTCCCACCTGAAACAATATAAACAACTGTTATTTTTTCACACCATTTCATGAATGCAGGGGAGAGGAAGATTGAAGAGTGCCAGTTCATAAACCACCACCCCCGCCCCCTTCCCCCCAAACCAAAGAACCAATAAAGCATCCCTTATCCCATCATCGTGATCACTAACAAATGGACAATGTACACAAACACATATAGAAAGATTCCCAAATCTATTACTATACATTGCCACGGTGTCACCAAAATGATGCTGAGGAAACCTGTTTAATTTGTTAAGACCATACCTGGTATGTCCATAGTAAGTTTGAGAGGTCTATATTCCCATCCCTAAAGCCCGTAAGCTTAATTTGGCCCCTAAACCCTGCTCCATCCCTTTCTAAAAAGGCACCATAATTCTGCATGATGAGAGGCATAGGGAATCAGTGATTACTATTCCCTTCAGAGACAAGATAATGATGCATAATATTATATAAATAGCAAGAAAACAAATAAAGTTACAAGACCAGAATAAAATAGAACTGGCTACAGTGATCAATTACAACTAAAAGATCTAAAGAGCTTAGGACTTCTTTCCTTGTGATTCAAAGGCAAGAATGCTAAACTATTTACCTGCAAGCCCACTGTCTGAGACAGTAGCACTAAATCATTATATCCTTTCTGAAACTGAACTGACTGCACCACATTGACCCAAAAACCTATCACACTGCCTACACTTCCAAAAGAAATAACATCATAAACATCAAAATTAATTTATAAAACGTTGTGATTTAATTAAATAAATACAACAAGCATTAGTAGGAAGTGCACAGTATTTAGAAAAACATTTTAGCTTTTAGGGAGAGAAAAGAGAGGCCAGCATGGTAGCACAGCAGTCATAAATGCCACAGAAGAAGTTTATTTAGTTTCCTATCATGATGCTATGTTATAATTAGAATCAAATAACATATAATATAAACAGATGCAAAAGAGGTTATTCCTCTTTTTATTAATTAAATCCACGATCAACAGAGGCACCAAATGGGTGTCATCCAAGTGTACTGGATGAATACAGTTTTAAATCTCTCTCCAAAAGAAGTTAACATTCAAGTGACAGAACAATCTTTTCAAAATTAGAAAAACCTTGTCATCACATAGCATCTTCCTCTCTTTAGTTTCATCAAGACAATATACACTACTCTCAAATCAAAAGCCCTCACCTCCCTAGAAAAAATCCACAGACACAGAATGGACAAAGAAATGGATCCCAACCTTCTTTTTAGCTCATAGAAAGAAAAATTCTTCACGCATAAAACTCCCACTACAGATTTCATCATGACAGGTGTGATTCCCAAAGTCACCATACACTAAAAACCAAAGAGTTCTCATCCACTCACGATGGATTGGGGCAATTGGTTCACCAATTAATCACGTCCACAAAGTGACTCATTAATTCTGCCTATGGCACAAAACTATACTTTAGATAATCTTAACAAATTTTTGCACAGATATTATCCATTTACCAATTTCCTTTCCTTTTCATCAGATTGCCCTGCAGATTAAAAGCACTACACAAGCAGACATCATTCAGTCCTTGAGAGTGCGGTATATTTACTATCTTGCTTGATGACATTAATTATGATAGCACACATTGCAGCATATCATCATCATCAATTGCCATACTAACATGCAATTTTTTTCTCTTTTTATATTTGATTTAATGGCTACTTTATCTGATACTCTCTCCATCCCTTAGATCTCTCTCATTCCTAGAGATAGGAAGATTGAAGTCCTCAGCTCTTGGAACAGTGCCCACGTTACTTTACTAATCTTTGCAGGCTGCAACCACTCTTTAATTGTTCAGTCACTTTCATAATTACACTAATTTTGTTACCAGTTTAAGAGTGGGAATACCAAGAACATGGTTCTGCTAGGTTTTGCATTCTTCATGTACCAACAATGCATTCCTAAATCCCAAGAATACCTTCCTAAGTAGCAGACTGTCCTGTGGCCAGTGCGAGTGGAAAAACTAGGATCTATCATAATACATCAATCACATCTAAAATAAGCAATATCACTGTTGAGTAGACAAATTCCACAACCGTTAGCCAGCCACACCAAAGAAGAGCAAAATTTTGAGATGTACCTATAAGTTGGCCATTAATGAACACACGCAATACATCACGCATGCTATCTATTGCAATTGCAGGACGAACTTTGTTCCTCTCCCAAAATGCAATGTCCTCATCAGAAACGTATATTCTACAACCAGAAATGCATCCGAAGAGTTATCAAAGCATACCAAAAAAAAAAAAAGAGTGAACATAAAAATTTTAATCATTTATCTTCTACAATTATGACAACCCTGGATTACTTGCTTAGGGCAAATCCTAGCCTAGATAATTAAGCCTAAGCCAAACTAGAAAATAATTTTTTTCATATGCAATTTATATAATTCAGGTAGGCCTGCCCTTAAGGAAATCATTTCCCATGCCCGCCAAAAAAAAGTTTGTTCCATTTTAAGGGTCAGGCTGGGCAAAAAGAAAATATATCTCCAAACCCAAAACTATTATCTGAGTTGTCAGTTGTGTGAACATTTGAACCTGAAGGTAAGTCTATAAAATAGCAAGTCTATATAATAAATGGTATATGCCATGTTCTATTTGCTACTATTATTGATCAGACATGCTCAAAGTGGGCTGGGATAAATTCATGCTGAACTATTTCCCCAAGCTTAACCCAAATTTTCAGCTCTGTATATTTGTTCAAGCCTGGTCTAGTAAAAGACTTTATAATTTACTTGTATCTTTTTTAAGTTAGGCAGACTGGATAAGTTCCTAAGAAAATGAAATTTCCCAGTCCATCCAACAAATATTTGTGCTCTAGTGGCCGCAAGACAGGCCTATGAGAAAAGATTGATGTCCAGCAAAATTAGCAGCAGGCAGGCAGGCCACACCAATCAGTTATCAATACTGATCAGTCATGAGCAGATCAAATATTGACGCTTAAAAGCCTAGATGACATAGTTGAATGCTATAGTAACTTGTAGCCATGTCTTGAGACTAGACAATGCACCTGGTGAAATACCATAGGTAGTCAGAATGGTCTTTTGTCACATTCAAATGCTCCAATATGCCTTTGACTGTGAAATGGTTATTACTCCAAAGACTAATTGATTCTTTCACAGTCATCCAGGATTTTGGCACACTGGAACCTCCATTTTGAGCCATGGATTGCTTGGTTGTAGATACATCTAAGAGAGAGAGCAAAGTAGACTCTACAGATTTGATGGAAGTTTGTGCTGCAACCTGCTTTTTGGGGAAAAAATGGAAAAAGAATAATAAAAAGGGATCCAAATATAAACCCCAGAAAGAAAAAGAAAAAGGCAAAATTGGCTAAAGCCCTCATCATGGCCTCAAAACTAAGCAGCTATAGCATGTCCATGCAATCAACATTTTGACAGATCTTCTTTAACAAATTAATATAATTCAGACACCAAGAAGATAAAAACAACCACATTGACAATGATTTCAAACCTCAAAAACTTTTACCATTTTGCTACACTTCCAAAGAAATTGTAAAGAATACCAATAACAAAATCTCCATTTCTAGCAATCATTCATTTAGTCCAAAATGCTAATACACCATTTTCATTACTTGTTTACCAGAAGTGGATTAGTTATGCATACATTTTTCTTGAAACCAAAATATTAAATTATGTGGTTCTGAATCAGTTAATATATGCATGATTAAGAGTCCATTAACTGATTATCATGATTGACAGAAGACTATTGTCTGAATTTTTCATCCAATATAAAAGCCCTCAACCATAATTGAGATTTAGTAAATACTAAATGTAGAACAGAGACTATTGCTAAGGCAAACAGAAGGCTTTAGAACCTAAATGAGAATTTGCAATGTCAATGATAGAGCTCAACCACATTTAGGTTAAAAAAAACATTGATGTGAAAACTGAAAAGACATTTAAAAGCTGCAATTTAAAATGACTACGCAAAACTGGACAAACCACTAATCTAATACTGCAAGAAAGAAATTATTACACGCAGATTATAGGTATTAATTTAAACCTCAGAATTTGTATCAGTCATCATGAGTAGGTCTATATAGATGAACAATGAGTCAGCATAGATATTAGAACCAGGAATCACAGACCCTTTCTTTAAAACAACTACTTATTTACGATTGAATAGTTTGTGCAGAAGCTTCCCAAGCCTAATCAGAATAAGAGTGACCACAACTGCTAAATACAAACATCATGATAAATATTTTATGCATTGATGTTCAGGAGAAGGTCTACATGGAGAAACAATGACAATCATCCCAGAGATGAGATCCTAGAAATTATCTCCTTAACAGCTTATCTGAAGACAGGTCATTAACTGTTAAATGACAAAACAAAGACGCAACTTTATATCAAGCCTCAGGTTGAAATTTCAGGCTACACACACTGCAAGCAAATAAAGAGAAAAAACATGCTCATGTGCAAAGACAATATCATGCATATAGAAGTAACAAATTATCCAAATTGCTGCAGTGTCCTACAAGTTGGAACCGAACCTTGGCAGTGTTAAATACAGCATTCCTGCAGTCAGGTAGAATAGTCACTGACCATGGAGGCAGAGTATATGATTGACCAAGAAATCTCACAGTAGCTGCTCCATGTTCATCAATATTTGCCAGAAAAGCAGAGCACTTGCTTTGACTTCCATGCAGAGTTGAGTTCAGGCCTTCAGTAATAGCACTGGCACGATACACGTGTGCCTGACATTAATGATGAAGAGACAAATTATAGAAACAAGAATATAGTGTGTCAGGAGAATAAACTTGAAAGAGCAATTGAACAAATTGCCAGGAAAAAAGAAAAAAAACAAACGGCTCATCCTCCGACACCAACATGGATTTTGGTAATTTTTTGTATAGTAGTAATATTTATCTAAAACTATAAGCTTCAAGTAGTTGGAGGAAGATTGCAAAGTGTAGTAAGATGTCAGGTAAGATAATGTTATGTTCTATATATTAAATGCAATCAGTTCTTCCTCTTAAAAGCATTTTATTGATTATTTTCCTGTCAGCCATTTATGGAATGTCAATGACTGACCACATTTCCAACTCATAAGATGACTATGGTCATATTTTCATATTGAATATCAATGTTATGCTAAATATATAATCCTGAGAGATTGACACAAATTTTAACGGTGAATCCTAAATTTACATTAAACCTCTCTTTTTCTCAAAGAATTTAAATTCAAAGGTGTATATATATATATACACACACAATCAGCAATAAGTGTTCTTTTGTCAATGCTGCTTATTGCCTTCAATACTTTTAAGTAATACAGATAAGCAATCTAAGAAGGTTAACAACAAACAATGTGGAGAACTTTCTCCACCAAACATTGATAAAAAACAGAATCTTCGTTTTATCTTTGTGCAAGAGAGTAGTCAATATAATTTACAGAATAAATTATTTTTGTCTCATGCTCAGCTCCAAGTAGCTGATCTCACCACCCAAAAACTAGAGCAGTAAAGACAAAAGAACCAAAAATTACAGTAATAAAAAGCAATGGAAACAAGAGGAAGAAGAAGAAGTGTTCCAACTAGGTCTACTGTGAGATAGCAATAATGTACTGGCTAACAGTTGATAAGATACGGCATCATGTAAAGATAGTTAAAAAAAACTACACCAATGAAGATTTTTAGCAAGTATTTTTTAATCAACTCACATTGGGAACGACTGCCTCAAACTAATGCCATTAACAAGATCACATCTTATAAATTGAAATTGCCTGGGCAGCGAAGAAATTAAAGTCTCTTTTAACATGTAAAGTCCAGGACAAGATCTACCTATATGATACTCATATTGGAAAAACCCAAAAAAATACAGCACAAACCTCTTGCTTGGATCCCAATTTTATGTACTGAGGTGAATCTACAGAAACTAGTGCCAGTTCACAAAGCTTTATAGCGGCATGCAGATCTTTTAGATGCCCCCATTTGGGCTCACTCAACAGACCTAGACAGGAAGAGAGAGAGAAGCAAGGATTATTTAGTTCATGTTTCAATTTCATATTTAATGAAACACTAATAGGCAAGCAACTTATGCCTCAGTTTAAAGTTATTTCCAGGTGAAGAAAAATTCCTTTCTGAGTCCACTTCGACTTACCATATTCGTCAATTGGAGCATCATAGTCATAACTAGTTATATAGAATGGACCTCCAGCAGTCCGACCAAAATTTGTTCCACCAAAATACTGCAATCATACCAGATGTGTTTATCAATGGGCTGTACTAAATGAATCTAAAGTAACCATAGTTTATGATTTCCACACAACATACATATATTTATTATTAAAGAAACAATGGAACTACTTGCTACTTATATAATTTTTGCATCTCACTTTAACAACCACTGTAAAGAAGTATAACAAGATCATAAAGAGGCATTACAGATGCTTTCACAGTGATGATATGGTTGCACAGGGGCCACTCCCTGTCAAATCACTCATTTTCACTTTATTGACCAAATTTGTGGTACTCCCCAGTCTGTCTACTACTTGTAAAAGAAATAACAGCAGGAAAGTCACTTGACTCGAGAACAAAACATTCAACTTCTAACAAAAGAAATGAATAGATATCCTGAATATGCAACTCAGACAACCAAAGAACTGTCTCATATTTTCTCATACATACCACAAAGGGACTTCATTTGGCGCCAATGAAAGTGTTTCATCATAATAAAATTGAAACTAACAGGAATTAACCATGTAACTCCAGTTCCACACAAGATAATATGTTCCCATAAAATTTTGGACATAATATTATTTTCCCATTTATTTTTAATCAATCCAAATCAGCATTCAAAACATTAATCTATAGTACCATGTAATAATTCTGGAAGCTTCCCCCACGTTGAAAAAAGCGTGCAACTGCAAAGGCAAGGTCTTCAACAGGCCTATGAGGCAAACTTCCACCCCAAGATGCATACCTTCAAAAGGCCAACTAAAAAGATGAATACTGCTTGCAAACTTTCAGGAACAAAGTTTTTTACAAGAAAGAAGCATAAGTTTAGATATGAGTCAATACTTCTGCTGGAATTCAAAGATGCAAAATAAAATTAAATGAGATATCTGTTAACATCTTCATATTTCCTCTTGAAAGTTTGATACTAATTTTTCCAAGAGCGATATTTCCAAATAAAATTCTAATTGCTCTACAAACTTCTAGCCCAAAATTTTCAAAGTAAATCTACATCTTATGGGGTACATGCACTTCAAAGCTGGAGAATTAAAATGGAACAAAAAGTTATAGAATGTATAAATTAAATATGCAAAATCATCAGGAGTTGCCACACCATCCATCCCAATCCTCTGTCCAGAATAGTGGTTTCTTCGGGGAATTTGGCTTGAAACCATCACAGTAGTATGCATTGCAAGTATCTATCTGCAAAAACATAAATAAAATACCAGATCAATGACAATTTAACAATTCAAACACTCAAAGAATTGCAGTTGATGTCAACAATTCTACAATAAGTAAAAAAAATGCTTGAGATAAAACTCATGGCATTTTGCAATATTGAGGCTGATAAAAAAATAAGAAACTTAAAAAAGCATGCCACACAATACATAGAGGGCGAAGACCTTACAATGTCCACAGGAGCATCAGTTTGCCTGCACATCACCCATGGAACCCCAGCACCGAGCCCTAGAGCCATCCTGGCAGCCCACTTAACATATTCCTTTCCCCTAGGCCCAAATGAGTGTTCAATATTTCCATATTCATTCTCAATCTGTCAAAAGTTTCTTTCTAGTTATATGACATTCAGCAGCAAAGAGAAAAATTAATACTATAGTTGGATTTGGAGCTTGAGCCTGTATTACTATGGAAAAGCACCAAACTGCAGCATACATTTTGAATTTTTTCAATGGCCATGTCAGAGGTCTGGACATCTTTTAGTGGTTGGATAATAATAGCTCAAAAGCTCCCTTCTCATTCATGTCACGTGGTCCCGGCAAACATGAGAAGGAGAATGCCACCCACTAGAACAAATAAGATGTCCAACTTTTGACCAGTTCCCCTTCATCTGAGGTTCATCATCCCCAAATGATGCAAGATGTGTGACAATACAATGGAATGTACTGCAATTCTTTTTTATCTCCATGTGTATTGTAACCAAAATCAAGCAATTGGATATAATCTAGAGCAATCAACCCAATCTAAAAGAACTAGTATTTGTTCTGCACAAATTGAATATTGCAATTGTCTAACCTGCATCATGATAATTGGACCACCCTGCCAAGAAAGTAACATTTCCTTTCGCATTAGATCCACAATCTTTTTGACAAACCGCTGCATCTCCTCCTGTAAACATTCATTAACATAGGAAGATACAATCACCTCTACAAAGTACAACTTTAACAACTTAGGGGCTCCTGATTCAATTTAAAAAACTCAAAATCTTGTTTTAGTGAGTTCAATAAATGCACTTGTCAGCATAAGGAAATTAATATTGATCCTAACGTTTGTGCAAAAGTTTTGTAGAAATATGGAAATACATATAGCCCAAGGAAACATTATAAAGGAAAACAATATATGAACTCCAGGGAATAAATAGGAGGTGAAAAGAATAAAAAGATAATGAATAACCCCTTCCCCACCCAAAAAAAAAACTATAAAAGACTTCTCGCATCAAATGAATAATAAGAATTTGATCTTTCATCCACCGAATCTGAATCTTAAACAACTTGTCCTAGGACCAAGAAACGAGAAGGCTCAAAGGATCAGAATACTGTAGAGGGAGAGATGGAAGCTGGAGGAAGGAGATTTACACCTAATTGTTGCATAAGTGCATGGACATGGCCATCATCATCTTGAAGCATGTAGATATGTGGAGAAAGGTATAATGATAGAAATAAAGACAAAAGAATAAGAGAAAATCAAGGATATGATGAAAGGTATTCCTTGTAATTGACAAATAAATTTGAAAAGTTTTGCAATTCTAATTCTAGTATAAGGTTCTCTTTTGTCAAAATATTAAATCAATATCTAACTGAACAATTGTTGATTCAGCATCACACCAAAGATCCTTACCCAAATACTAAAGCACAACATTGCTTATTAGATATATTGTGACATCAAATTAATTTGCAGTATGGATACTCATAAGAATTTTTATACCTTAAAAGGAGCATTGTCTGTTCGAAATACAATTCCAGGGATATCACGCAACCACACTGGGAAGCCCCTACAACATTGTCATAAAAAACAAAAAGAAATTCTCAACAAAGATCACATTGTTGTTTCCAACGTCACCTATTATTGAATTTTCATGAGAAGAACATTATGCAATTAGCAATATTTAGAACTCTACTAATATATGCATAAGGCTATTAAAGTTACTTCTCTACAACTATTATTTTCAATGTTAGGGCAAAACCTTGTGTGTCCACTTCTCCATTGCAAACTTTTGAAGGGTACAACCAAAATCTTCGCAATATTTAAGTTTCCACAGACGAAAAACATATTTAAACACTCTGTATGAGATGCCATCAATTCTTTTTAAAGCTTCTGCCCATATAAGGTATGATTCATTACCTTGAATAACTCAGTGTATAACTACTATAATACCTACCACTAATTTCTTTAGTTTAAAGAGCTTTCATGTATATCCTCCTGGTGCAAAGAAATAGAACAAAGCACAAAAGAGAAAAGCCCACTCTTTTGCTAAGTGCACCGCATGAATTTCTTTCTAATGTGAAAGCACAACCTTGACAACATCAGCAGTTTTAATACTTCAACTCAATCTTAGTTGAAGATCTAATAAGCAAAAGCAGTTTTCCTATACTAGCTTCCACATCTATATAATTGCTGTGAACTTTTCTTAACAACCATAAATTCAACATTAAGAATATGTGTGACATCAGTATGCTATTAAGCTTCAAAGTCCTAAACATCTGCCAACTTTATGTATCTAAAATTGGAAGCATATCAATAAGATCAGTGGACTTGTTGATTTGACAAGTTTCAACACATTATCTGATACAAAGATAGCATTCTTGTGTCAAGTCAAGGAAATTTGTGCATACTATCTCTCAGTATTCATTCAGATATCAATCTTACATTCTTTTTATTTTCAAAAATTTTACATTAAGTAAATTTTTCAATTTTTCACCTCAAATCTTTCAGAAAATATAATAACATCAATGTAGTACTTCCAGTGTGTCATAAGGAATAAAACTCAATAATTTGATGTCAAAAGGATGAAGCAATAAGTATTTTTACTAGAATACACTAAAATTCAGTCCCTATTTTTTTATATTATAATAAATTTTATTAAGGATGAATGAAGAAGATTAAAGAAAACTGTGCATTTCAATGATAGGAGTACAAGTATGCAAAATGCACAGTCCTACATGCAGAGCACCAAGTGAATTCCACAAACAACAATTAATTAATTAAAGAAAATAAAAATGTTAAAAGTGTGCCATGGTGTTACTTAGCAGTATAATAAAGAACCATCATTGCCTCAACTGAGCTATAATAAGCAAGATGTTTAAGAGTATTAAAGGAAAAAGAAGGTGAAACCCGAAATTCCATTCAGCACACACGTAAGGACCTATGCGGAGATGAAGATAAAGTCCACTTGCTCCCACTAGCTTCACAAATTTGACAAGATCATATCTTCCTTCAAAGATATATTGAAAGCAAAACGAAAAATGATTAATGCTCTGCTAAAAGAAATACTAACTAGCAATAAATAAGGCAAACCTTGCACCTGCCGTCTACTTGGCTCATGACCACTCCAAAACACATATGTTTGAATTACATCCACCCCACCTTCCTTACTTTTTGCAATCAGATCAGGCCACATCTGACATTTCACGAAAGTCATAAGACATAATATAATAATCTTGTCATCAACAAGCCAAGCATGAAAAAATAGGGATGAAAAACCAACTAAGTATGAACAAGTAGACTAATACGCATCCTGGACCTAGAAAAATTGAGGATGGAGGCAAAAGATGTATCACATATACAAACTAGAATAATGAACAAACACAAGAATCAAGGTTTCTGCGTGAATTGAACAAACCAACATCTGTCTTAACCTAGCAAGGTCTAATTGCAGATGATGACTGCCTTCTCCCCTCCCCCTTATTAGTTTGAATTATCATTACTTAGCAAATTCTCAAATTCCATATATCGTGGTACTATTACTTTCGTGATTTCTGGGTTCTTTGTTCCAAATTTTTAGGTCTAGTAGTATCAAAATATTAGCTATCACTGGAAGATAGATAAACATTTCGCATAATTAAAATCCGTACAATTATCTCACTCGGCCTGGTAATTAGGCTCAGAGAGGGCAAATCATTACACATTCTTTTATTCTTAAGTACGAATAAAAACCATCATCGGAAATTAAAAATTTAGCCAAATTAAAACAATATTATTCCAGAATCCAAATTCAATATGCTTTCTTCTCTTGTGAACTCCTACATAAAAGAATCCATGTCAAAGTTCTAAGCGAAACCATAAAATTTTTCAACAACTA
>CATIWF010123699.1:0-10241 GCA_949630135.1 Balakata baccata
ATCCTATGACTAGGGATAATTTAGATACAAACATAATTAAACATGATAGGAATCTCATTATCATGATCCCATCATGATTTCCTTCATGCTATGTTTCATATCATGGACTTTCATTAATCAGTTTAAGATCTATATCAATTCATATGCAAATGAATACTAATATAATGAAAGGAATGCCGTTATGAATGTGTACACTAAGTGCTTAAGGCGATTGCCTTTTGGGCACATCTCTAACAGAATTCTTGTTAAATGAATAGAATATCATTAGTATAGAAAATAAGAAAAAGTAACATGTTGAATTATGAAAATTGTGTATATCATGCATTGTATATTATTTGTATCTATGTATACCACTAAGCAATTGCTTAGCGTGAGAGTGTTGTTGTCTCTCACATAGGTAAAGAGAACTAGCCTAAAGAGCCGCATAAGATAAAGAGCCTTAAGTCTAGAGACCATATAGAGCTATAACGTATAACCACATAGTGTTTCTTTTGTGAAGTCTTCATTTGGTCAAGGTCAATTTATTGAATTTGGGATTTTGTATTTTTAAAGGGCAAAGCTTTTTGCAAACATTTTGTAAAACTTTGTATTTTCTTATGCATATACAAGTTTTGATGAAAATTTTCAATGTGCTAAATAATTTGATTTTAAGTTAGGCATCATGGCCATGATACACCACTTTGTTTTAAATAGGTTTTGAATTATCACATGATCATATAGTGGTTTGGTAACATAACCTACCTATGAGTTGGGATTAAATCCTAGCTATATGGAGGAGTGTTACATCTTTTCTCTACTTTAGTATCAGTAAGTATTTTTAATTCTCTCTTTAATTTTAAGGTTTTGGGAATGAAAATAGTAGTTTTATTATGGACTTTTCACAAAATGATTGTTAATCCATGGTTTATATTTTGTCCTATGCAACGAGTTTGTTAGTGGAGACATTTACCAACCCGCGGAAGAGTAGCAGATTAATTTTGAGCTCCAAAAATAAGTCTATACATATGCTCATTTTTATTCGCTCAATTTTGTGTGGTCTTTTGTGTATTGTGTAAATTTTAATGTCATGAATTTGTGATTGTGATATTTTCTAGATTATAATAGGAGCCAAATTATTGTGATAATTATATGAGAAAATTGAGTGAGGAAATTATTGAGAAACATGATCACTATGTTGTAGTGAATTAAAGATGATTACTGTATTGTTCAGAATTAAAGATTTATGTATGGTTAAATTGATTAATTGGATGTTAAAAGTGAAATTATAGAAAATACTATGAAAATTTTTAGAATATAATTAATTCTACTGGATTGCAAAATAGGGATTGAAAGGAGAAATTTGGAAGGATTAAATGGAATTTTGGCCGCAACACATGTTTGCCATAACAGCATGCCGTGCTTCTAAGAGCATGTCCTTGTGTTATGTTTGAAGTCTAGAAAATTTTAATTATGCAAAATAAATTATGGACAATGGCAATACTACGACATAACGATTATTTTCATGTCAAATTGAATTTATGATGAATGAAATTTTATGAATATTGGGACATGCAAAATTTACTACGACAAGGAGTTTATGGAAATTATTATGAAACACATGAATATGGATCATGAGGAAGTTTTGATATTGGCACGATTAAAGCATGAATTAATAATGATAAAAGCTTTGGTGCTTGATATTGATAATTAATTATGTTTAATATAATAAGTATGATATGGATGGTGGCATATGAATTATTTCATGATAAGAGTATGATGACAGATATGCATGAATATGATTTATAACGTAATTTTTATGTGACACCCTACCTATAAAATAGGAATAACCCCTTTGTACAAATAGAATATCACATATCTAACTATGATTTCCTTTTCAAACTAAAACCTTATATTTGTTAACTTATTTACCATTTAATTTTTCATATTAGACATGCCTTATTATAGTTACTTTTGCATAACTGGCTATCATCATATCTCATTTTACTTAATTACAAGCACCATTTACATTCTGTTTAAAAACAATATAAACATAACCTTAGCCCATATACTAAGCATATTTTCTAATCCATATGCATGAAAAAAAATAACAAAATTTAGAAAATAACTGACCCTACGTCTGGATCTACTGTGTCTCTTCTGGTATGGGTTTAGGCTCTTTCTTGATCAACCTTTATATCTAGAATCTACAAGCTTCGATTCTTGTATGAAAAAAACCCACGCTAAGCTATTTCTAGTTTAGTGGTACATATAGGCATTTAAGTTCTTACACACAATCATATAAATGCATGTCATGAAATAATTCACAATAATAGTTTATATATGTCATAAAATAACAAACCTTAAATAATACATTAGCATATAATTCAATCATTCACTGACTTACCATATTAAAATACATAACTCATACCATGTCAACTCATATAAACAATTCATGTGTTTCTTTTGTTATTTAATTATTTTACTTCTTATTGTTAGAGATGTGCTCAAAAGGAAATCGCCTCTGGTACTTAGTGTACACATTCATAAAAGCATTCTTTTCATTATATTAGTATTTATTTATATATGAGTTGATATAGATCTTAAACTAATTAATGAAAGTCCATGATATGAAACATAGCATGAAGGAAATCATGATGGGATCATAATAATGAGATTCTTATCATGTGTAATTATGTTAGTATCTAAATTATCCTTAGTCTATGATCAATAAGATGGGACATTGTTGATCCGGATAGACTAGCATATGTTACACTCCTTGATTGGATCAAGCAGTAGATCTCATAAATTGTGAACATGAGATGTTAAAAGTTAACATGTCGATGCTTGCTAAGAGTAGTTAAATACATTGGATGACCTGCTATGAGACGATCATATGGATTATCTATTCAAATGTCAATGATAGTCTCAACATAGCAATGGGTGAAGTATCCTTAGACTTGAGGTACTCAAGGATATCTTGGTTATTGATTCTGTGCTTTGACTCCATTTCTTGTTGCCTCATAGAGGTCGCTTATAGGGTGGTGATTAGGTACAGCCTAAGGTATTCGAAGGTAATTGGGTAGCCAACAGAGGATTCATCGCTCCTGATAGAGGGAGAGTATACCCACGATTTCTTATCGGGATCATAACTCGGCAATCTCTGGCCAGAGTGGAAATGTCCTGAAGATGGTCTTCAGTGAGATGTCTAATAGAGTAATGAGTTCCAAGGACAAGATCTAACATTACTTGGGCTAGGTGTGGCGTAGTTAGTCTAGCGAGAGTTGACACATTGTCCATACTCTGAACTGAGTAGGGTATAGAATGGTTAAAGGATAAATTGCATAGAAATTGTCTATGGAAAGGTTCATAGTCAAACCACTGACTTTTTGGTCAATTGGGAATCATGATGTGTTGCTAGATATCGCTTATGATTTGCTTAAATTATTTGATAATTTAAGTTGCCAACATAACTAGGAACCTAATGGGTCACACGCTTTGAAGATGTAAAGAATGAGTAAAATGGCTTTGGATGAGATCCAAAATATGAGAGAATTATTTCAAGTCGAATCGCGATAAGATCACGTGAAAAAATTGCTCGGGAGAGTCGACGGGCCCGCTAGCCTGTCAAGCAGGCATAGGCGAGCTAGTGCATGTGCCAGCATGCAGCAGCTCGCATATCTCCTATAAATTGGCCAATTTTGATGCAAACTTTCATTTTCTCCTCTCTTCAGTTTTGATCTACTTTTCGGATTTTTTTTTTTCGATCTAAAAGACCCCAAAAGACAGAAAATAGACAAGAAAAAATTTTTGGGAGAAGAAAACTTTTTGGAGAGAAGAAGAAAAATTAAAGAGTTTAATTTTCTTCTCAAATGAACATACACCATTGCTAGCACTTTGAGGTATGTTCAAGCCATCTCCCTAGTGGTTTCATCCTCTCATCTTTGAATGGATATTGTTAAAGACAATCCTAGATTGGATTGTTGTGGTTTGCTACAACCTAACAAGGTGAGAAGTTGAAGAAAAATCAAGAAATTATAAAGGTAAAATTTATGAATTTTGCTTTGTTAAATTAGTTTTAATTGGCACAAGTAGAATCCCTTGATTCGGATTTTGAAAAATTTTATTTTCCGTTGTGTAATATGTATTTGAAAGATACTCAAAACCCTTCACTTATGTCATTTAATTATTTTCCACATTCCTTTTTAGATTAATGAGCCCAAATCTTGCTCCTAGACTATCCAGATATGGGGTATGAAGTAGAGGTGCTTGCGGAGCTAGAGCCACCCTACTCTAAAACATGCTAATCACTTATATATACTTATGTATGATGAATTATCATTCGATTACATGATTTTAAACTTTTGGGAATGTAAAAATAAAGTATGTACATTGATTATGAAATATAATTACATAATGGAAATAAACTAAAAATAGTGTTATATGCCCAATTCTCTACCTGAGGACTAACAGAGGATAGATGGTGTACCATTACGGAATAAGTGGTATGTACCGATGTGGATTTAAGGACAGAGTGGTTTTAGCTCCGAGAGCTCTCCTGATCATATTTATATACAGATGATGTGATTCTACTTAGTCAAGTAATCATTTACCACATTTATTAATTTCTTAAATTCCTAAAACAAGTCACACCACCATTTGCACCCAACACTTACATGATCATAGATATAACACAATGTATTTATTACCCTTTTCTACTACCAATTAGTGTTTACAAATATTTATTAACATGATACCATATTATTTATATTCCATTAAACAATTTAAATAACTCATCATACATTTACCATCGACAAAAATACTATTTCACATCAACTCATTCTAAAACATACAAGTTAATTAACCATACACACAAGCATGCAATAAAAGAGAACTCAAATACATCTATGTACACACCTCAATTAAGATTTCCAAAATTCCCAAGATTTTGGAGCTTGTTTAACCTTTTTGTTTCTTGTCTCCTCCCTCTTTTTTGTCTCCTAACATAAACACAGAAGAGACATGTTTCCTTACCTCTCAAAGGAAGAAAACCAAGTTAACGCGCAAGAACAATCAAGCCCTCGCTCAAGCTTAATTCCTTCAATCTTCACTCTAAACTTATTAATTCACTCATAAATTGGTTTTGATCTTGCTTTAGTGTTTTGGGGGTCTAGAAATTCATAGGAGAAGGCTAAGATAGTGTCTTAGGGTGTTTAGAGGTCGGGTCTTGGTGTTTGGGTGCAAAAATGACAAGTTCAAATGGTAAGAGGCGATGGTCAAATTTATGGTGCTCAGGATTCACGATCGTGACATCCTTCACGGGCATGAATCTCTCATAGTCCCTTAACCGAGTTAAAATTCTCTACACAGCTTGATTGTCATGGCCTTGACATATATTGCCCTGGGTGTGAAAACCAAATTTCATCAATGTACCTCACCTATATCCCATGAAAGCCCTCTTACACTCATAATACACCTACCATTTGGTTTCTATAAATTGTTTACTCAATTATCTTAATTAAGCCTAATTCATAGGTAATACATGCCCTACTCACCATTTTTCTTAATTAGATTATTTCCATTTTATATTCTTACTTTTAATTACCGAATTACCTTTCATGTATCACATTATTTTCTAGGCCTTACTTTGTGGGCATTACAGTTTATGTTTGGCATAAATGATGGCATGAATTTCTTATATGACAAAAGTATAAATGCCTTGTATGGATGAACAAGTTATGACTATTATAGTGACGCAAATGATACAGAAAATGTGAATATGTTACATGCACCATACAATTCAAAAGGAAAGGATGAAAAAGATGGATATGCCCATTACTCATACTAGAACTAGCATTAGGATAGATACATGCCATTGATGGTTTATTATGGTACCCTAGGTTTTCTTTATTCATGATATTTTATTGGGCATCGGGCTTAGGCTCTAGAAGCACCCTTAACCCCCTCTATGCTAGTAATATTATTTATTTATTTGTGCTGTTAAGGGCTTAGGCTCTAGGAGCTCCTTGACCGAAATCAATATTTGACAGGGAAGGGTGAGTTAGGCTCTAGGAGCACTTTTATTCATAATCCATATCCAAATAGTCCATGTGTTGAGTAGTTCAGCAATTGAATTGTTAGAGATATGCCCAAAAGGCAATCGCCTCAGGCACATAGTGTACACATTCATAAAGGCATTCTTCCATTATATTAGTATTCATTTGTATATGAATTGATATAGATCTTAAACTGATTAATGAAAGTCCATGATATGAAATATAGCATGAAGGAAATTATGATGGGATTATGATAATGTGATTCCTATCATGTGTAATTATGTTAGTATCTAAATTATCCCTAGTCATAGGATCAATAAGATGGAACATTATTGATCTAGATAGACTAGCACATGTTATACTCCTTGATTGGATCAAATAGTAGATCTCATAAGCTGTGAACGTAAGATGTTCAAAGTTAATATATGGATGCTTGCTAAGAGTAGTTAAGTACATTGAATGACCTGCTATGAGACGATCATATGGATTATCTATTCAAATGTCAATGATAGTCTCATCATAGCAATGGTGCATGTATCCTTAGGCTTGAGGTACTCAAGGATATATTGGATACTGATTCTGTGCTTTGACTCCATTCTTTGTTGCCTTATAGAGGTCTCTCATAGGGTGGTGATTGGGTATAGCTTGAGGTATTCGAAGGTAATTTGGTAGCCAACAGAGGATTCACCGCTCCTGATAGAAGGAGAGTATACCCATGACCTCTTGTTGGGATCATTACTCGACAATCTCTGGCCAGAGTGGAACTGTCATGAAGATGGTCTTCAGTGATCTGTCTAATTGAGTAATGAGTCTCAATGACAAGATCTAAAATCACTTAGGCTAGGTGTGACGTAGTCAATCTAGCGAGACCTGACACATAGTTCATGCTTTGAATCGGGTAGGGTATAGGATGGTGAAAGGACGAATTCAAAGTCAAACCACTGACTTTTCAGTCAATTAGAGATCATGATATATTGCTAGATACCGCTCAAGATTTGCTTAAATTATTTGATAATTTAAATGGCCAACATAA
This sequence comes from Balakata baccata, assembly GCA_949630135.1. Taxonomy (NCBI): domain Eukaryota; kingdom Viridiplantae; phylum Streptophyta; class Magnoliopsida; order Malpighiales; family Euphorbiaceae; genus Balakata; species Balakata baccata. The sequence continues at coordinate 7,066 of CATIWF010123699.1, forward strand.
CCGGGAACCTAATGGGTCACACACTTTGGAGGTGTAAAGAATGATTAAAATGGCTTGGGATGAGATCCAAAATATGAAAAAATTATTTTGAGTTGAATTGCAATAAGCTCGCGGAGAAAAATCGCTAGGGGGGTTGATGGGCCCGAACGAGCCCACTGGCCTGGCATGCCTACCAAGCAGGCCAGCTGGCCCAGGCGAGCTATTGCGCGCGCAACACGCTAATCACCTTAAATTGGCCAATTGGCCAATTTTTGCATGATGACTTTTCATTTTATTCTCTTCTCAGTTTTGATCTACTCTTCCGATTTTCTTTTGAATCTAAAAGACCCTAAAAGACAGCAAATAGATAAGGAAAAATTTTTGGAGAAGAAAAATTTTTGGAGACAACAAAAAAATTAAAGAGTTTAATTTTTTTTTCATATGAACATACACCATTGCTAGCACTTTGAGGTATGTTCAAGTCATTTCCTTAGTGGTTTTGTCCTCTCATCTTCATGTGGATATTGTTAGAGACAATGCAGGATTCAATTGTTGTGGTTTGCTACAATCCAGTAAGATGAGAAGTTGAAGAAAAATCAAGAAATTATAAAGGTATAAATTCTGAATTTTCATTTGTTAAATTAGTTTTAATTGGCACATGTACAATCCTTTGATTCGGATTTTGAAAATTTTTATTTTCCACTACATAATATGTATGTCTACATGCTCAAAACCTAACATTGGTATCAGAGCCCCCTTGTGTCCATTAAAATTAATTTTAATTTAAGGTGCAATTGGATTGTATGGTTTTGATGATTTTAGATCTTTTGATTTGAAAAATTGAAATTAATTTGTAAAATTTGTTTTACATATTTTTCTTGCTATGATCTGATCATGGGATGATTGAGGATGATTATATTGATTGAAAAATGGTTTGAATATGATTTAAATAATTAATTTCGAATTTATTACAATATTGCTGAAAATTGCATTGTTGATGAACATGTGATGTTGTTTGGCTTAATTGTTGGGGCTGTTCATATTTTCCTTGTAATTTGATTTTGGAAAAATCATTTAGATATATTGAGAATGTGTTTAAACCTCTGGAAGTGTCCAATTTTTCAAACAAATACCGAAACGGGACTGTTTTGAGTACCCGGCGGGACTATTTTGTTTGAATTTTTTTTGTATGTAAATATTTCATTTTCAGGACCTTGAAATATTTTTTATGTGATTAAAAATATGTTATTTTGATGTTAGATGCATGCCAAAATTAATTTTCTCGAATTTAGATTTCCAAATTAATTCTAGACAGCAAATGGGTCGTTTTGAGCTTCTTATGTGTTGGTTCGTTTGTCTTAATAATTTTGGCTTGTGCTAAAATTATTTTGATGGACTTGAGCTGATCTAAAGATGCTTAAAATGATGATTTAAAGTTCTAAAAATTTTGAAAATTTTTGGAAATTAATTTTGAATTAATTTAAGTTGAGCAAATGACATTCTACTATGACTAGAAAGTGGCATATATATTAAAATTAAATTATTTAATTTTTGACATCTTAATAAAGTGATTTTATGGTGAATTAATTTTGAATTAATTTTGGAAATATGGAATTTAATTTCATTTGATTAATTATTAAATTCTACATTAATATGACATACAAAATTAAATTGACCGAAATAAGAAAGTAGGCAATTTTGATTCAAGTGTTGAATCAACTTTCAAATTTGCAATCCAAAATTATTACTACCTATTTTATTTTATTTTATACATTAGAGAATGCATTATGGAAAAGCATGATGGATAATTATGGACTCAGGCTCAATGTGATTGATCATGCATGAATTTTGATTTATGGCAAATAGGGTCTGTGTGTCCCTTCCTCTATTTTCTTTCTCGTGTATTTCTTTTCTCATCTTACTCCCCTCAAATGTAAATTGAGGTTTTCTATTTTTGAAATATGTAATTAGATTACATAGGATTAAGATAGAACGGAGATGCAAAGGAGCAAGAAGCAAAGGAGATTTAGAAATAGGAATATGATTTCTATTTTTGTGTCTAGTCAATCTCTTTTTGGCTCAAGAGAATGATTTCAGTATGTCCATCATCATGCCATATAGTTAATGTAACTATCTTTATATATTCATGTGATGAATGTATGATATATAAAAGCATACAATAATAACATGATGTGACTAAATTAAAAAAAAAATCACTCGCTAAATAAACAATTACGTCTTACGCCTTCCATTAATGTGGGGAGAACCAGAGTTCCTCTAGAGTTAGATATATTGATTTGCCTCAAGCTCACTCTATAAGAATATGTTCGAACCATTGAAATGAAATTTCATGATTAATGGGTTGGACTTAACTACTGTCATTGATTTGTTGGATTTGCGCCAAGGTCAATGAGTATTAGAGGCGATGTTGGGAAAGTGCATATAAGATATGCACGTATCAAGAGTTGATAGCCCAATATGTGTGCACACATCAATTAGTTGATAGTACAAGATTCAATAGTTGCATGGATATGCAATTTGTATAGGATACCTACTAACTAAACTAAGGATGGTTTATTGAGTTGCCTCAAGGTCATTCTTAGCAACATGAATATTGACCCACTAGGAGAGCTTCCATATAGGTTCTCTCGGATTTATAGTGAGGGCCATAGACTCGCAATAAAGTAATGGGAGTCATAATTTTTTTTTTATTAAAGACCTAATATCATGCATTCATTCATGTACACACCTCTATAATCTCGATCTTTGCATCTAAGTTGTTGGAATTATATCATTCAATGTGAATCAATGTGTAATCATGAGTCATACATTTTGACTAACCTAAGCTTCCTTGACTGGCATAAAACTGAGAATGGTTCTGAAATCCAATAGGTTGCTTAAGTCTGGGATAGCTATTTTCCTTCCATTAATGCTTGAGATGCAAGTGTTATGAACAATTTCCATAGAAGTACTTGAATAACAATGGAATTGTCCTAAGTTGTTCAAACTTCAAAAGCATCATGAAATGGATGCAAAACCATTATGCATCATCTTAGAGAGATGGCCAATGAGCAAACTCAAGCTGAGTGATATGAGATATCTAAATTGCTCTACCACTCTAAGATGATAGAAGGGAGATCTAAAATGTAACATGCATTATAGATAAAAGGAAAAGTAGAGAGACATCTTGAAAGGTA
>CATIWF010123776.1:0-127375 GCA_949630135.1 Balakata baccata
TGTGAGATATTGGAAGATATTTAAATAATATTTTTAATTAGTATAATTTAGGTAATTAGGAATAGATAGAGATTTACTTCCTAGTTAGTATTGTTTCCTATTTTATATTCATAGAGTTGTATATATAAGGTTTTCTACTATCAATAAAATAATCGATTTCTCTCAATTCTCGTTTCTTTACATGGTATCAGAGCTATGGGTTCCAATGGAACCCTACTTGGAAATCGATCCGAGAGTTATGCTTAAGTGAGTATCTTTTTGTCATAGTTAAGTTATCATGAGTGATCCATTTTGTTTTTCTACCATTGAACGTAGACTATGTAATTTCTTGGATTACCCTTGTCGGGTGACATTTGTTGTCGATATATCTCACTTGACTCTCATCGGATTGTACGACATCTTCTCATACCTGGTTGGGTCTACATTGGTGTAGTGTGAGACCTTTTGTGTTACAGATTTTGTTGGTTCGTATGATATTTTCTACCTGGTTGGGTCTACACTAGTGTGGTGTGAGACCTTTTGTGATACAGGTTTTGAAGTTCTTTGTTTTTTTACATTTGTAACAAGTTGAACATGATTAATATCTGTGCTTCAACTTGAGGGGGAGTGTTGTGAGATATTGGAAGATATTTAAATAATATTCTTAATTAGTATGATTTAGGTAATTAGGAATAGGTAGAGATTTACTTCCTAGTTAGTATTGTTTCTTATTTTTTATATTTATTTCCTATTTTATATTCATAAAGTTGTATATATAAAGTTTTCTACTATCAATAAAATAATCGATTTCTCTCGATTCTCGTTTCTTTACAAAGGAGATAACTTTTACCCATAAAACACACATGTAAAGATAAATACATTACTAACATCTATAAGCTTAGAATCTTATGATACAGCAAAGTAAAAGTGACAAGCAGCGGGCGAATTAATTATTTGGCAGTACTCTGCTCTCTTGGAGGCTTCACAACAAGCATAGGACATTTCGCATGATGAGCACAGTAATCACTTGCGCTCCCTATGAAGGCCCTACATATCCATCCAGTTAAATTTAGATATTTCATTTAAAAGCCTTAAATTAATCAAAAATTAATTTATAATCTCCGTATTAATGAACTTATATCTCAGTTTGTTTGATTTAGAGATACCAATTGAGCTAAGCCTTAATGGGTAATAATTTACTTGGAGGTTTATAATTAAAAGGAATTAATCACCTTTTAATTTTGCCCAGGCCATGACAGACGATCACAAGGAGATCAACGTGCATTTGCTCTGTAGCCTGACAAATCATGTCTTTTGCATCCCCTTCAAGTATCAGAATTTCTGCTTTGATCTGTTTCATTGATCATTATAACATTATCCATATAGAAGAAGAAGAAGAAGAAGAAGATCCTCTTTAAGTTTAATTTCAATTGAAGTTGAGAGAATTTATAAAGTTTTTTTTTTTAAGGTGACAGAATTTAGAAGTTGATTTACCATCTTATCAATGCAAAGCTTAAGCTTCAGTGCACGGAAGAGTAGCGCAGCAGAATTTTCTCGCTGAGCTTTCCTCACAGATTCCACTACTGAAGTTGGCGTATGGAAAGCTGGACTTAGCAAAGAAATTTTCAACAATATATACATAAAGAAATTTAAAGAAAGTTTCATTTATATATACTACTACATATATAGATTATCAAAAATAAATCTTTGAATAATTAAACTGAAATTACTTCTAGGGCCAAATTATAAATAAAATATAAATGAAGGTTGTAATTTTGAGAAATTAACATGCTCCACCAGGACCAACAGTGTAGAAGGTGGGCTGGAAGGGTTGCTGAACGTGATGATCATGCCTGAATCAAGACTGGGTTCCTTAGTAGCACTAACACCATCCATAAGGTTATCAAGTGTCCATTGAAGAGCATACAAGCTTCCTTCACTCTCATCAACTGCAACCATCACCCTCGTCCTCTGTCTTCGCATCTCTCCTCTATCCATTGTTTCTCTCAAACACCAACCTTGATTTTCTTTGTAATGATATATGTAGATAGTCATAATTCAATGTTACAGTTTGTTTAGAACGTTTATGGTGTATGCCACGTGGTTTTTGTCTTCTTTGATAGACAGTTGGACACATGGCGTTCATGCAGACACATAATACAGGTCTACGAATGTGTCATGCAACCAAAAAGCAGGATGGTATACCTCATCTTAGATAAATGAATTTTAGTTGGAATTATATTTTTACAGATTTTTTTTTTAAATTATTAAACCACAATTTTTTTATTAAAATCAATTTCGACTAATTTTTTTGTGATATGACAGCTACTACGCCAGACATATCCACTTACACATTAGTTTTCCATTTAACTATATTAAAAAAATTGACAGAAAATAATTTTAGTGAATGAAAAATTAAAATTTTTTTTTATAATTTTACTATAATAAGAGCAAAATTAAGTTATTGTGTATGAAGTTAACACCACAATTGAAGTGCCGATTTAAGATGTTAAGAAATTTTTTTTATTAATTGAATACTGAGAATGAAATACTTTTAAAATTTTTAAAATTTAGGAAAAAATATTTACTTAAGTGATCATTTTTATTCGAATTCAATTCAAATTATTGGATTTTTGAGAAAAAAAAAGATAATTTAGTTGATACTAATGTAAATAAAATAAAGTATGCAATTGATTGTATTTAGAAAAAATGTTTTTCTGAAAAAATTTACATTTTTAATTTTTTAAAATTCTGAAAATTACTTTTTAAAATAACTGTTAAATAAATACTTTTTTTCAAACAGATTTTAAAAGATAATTTATAAAAAATTAATTAATTCAAAATTTACTTATAAAAATGCTGAAACCAGGCACCGACCTAAAACGCACGTGACCCGCACAGACAGCACCAGTCCGCACGTCAGCTAACATACTAAGTGACTTGTCTTTCCCTAATTGGTCCTTCTCCATCCATGTCTGTACAGCAGACCCAATAATCAAACCCCAAAAATCCTCAATTTCCCATACTATCCTTTTGACATGACGAAATCACATAAATGTCCTTTTACTAGTAAAAATGACGACCCATCTTTTTCCTTGTTGCCATATTTTTTTTCTTCGCGAGTCTTTCTCCTTGCAGAGCCCGCTTTCGCTTATTTTCCCTCTCTATTTATCTCTTCCTGTATTTTCTCTTTTCTTTTTCCCATTATCTGCTTCGAATTTCGCTGACGATTTTCAGATTTGTCGATCTTACGGCTCATCCCGCTCCGCCCATGACTTTGATGACTCCACCACCGTTAGATGTAAAGGACTCCACTTCTCTTTCTCCGCTGCACACTCTGATTTTTCTAGCCTTGTTTTGAATTTGTCGTTCCGGTTTTGTTTTGCATTTGTCTTTTTTGAGGTTTGTTATTTGGATCGTCTGGGGTTTTTGCGAAGGTTTGCGAGGTTGTTGATTTACTTGAATCCGAGAGTGGTTTCTCTTTGTTTTTGATAGTGTCTTGTGTGTCTAGGGTTTTGATTGTGGTTTAGGGCTGGTATTTTGCTCGATCACGGCTTTGATTTCGCATGTTTTTGGATTCGCAGCAAGAAGACGAGGAGATGCTTGTACCGCATTCAGATTTGGTTGAGGGTCCGCAGCCAATGGAGGGTTAGTGAGTTTATTTTCTTTAATTTTATGGTTTTTGATTCGTATTATGTGATCAAGTGGATCTGCGATTAATTGTCGCTTCCTTATAGAGGTGGTTTGGCATTATGGAGGTTGATTGATTAAGGTGTTAGGGTTTTGAATTTGCTGCTAAATTGCGTGGTTTTTGATGTGTTAGTAGTAGCACAAGTGGAGCCAGCTAGCACTGTGGAGAATCAACCCGTGGAGGATCCTCCTTCGATGAAATTCACATGGACAATTGAGAATTTTTCTAGGCTGAACACTAAGAAGCACTATTCTGACATATTTGTCGTTGGTGGTTATAAATGGTAGTTGAACAAATAATTTATTTAGTTGGTTGAACTTTCTATCAGCATCAAGATGTGCTGCAATGATTTGCTCATAATTGATTTTGCAATTCATGGGTTGGTTTCTGGCAGGCGGGTTCTTATTTTTCCTAAGGGAAACAATGTGGACCACTTGTCTATGTATTTAGATGTTGCAGATTCTTCTACATTGCCATATGGATGGAGTAGATATGCACAATTCAGCTTGGCTGTAGTCAATCAAATCCATAGCAAGTACTCAGTTAGAAAAGGTATATGTTCGTAGTCAATTCGTTTGTTTCTTATTCTATTTTTCTTCTAAAATAGGTTCATTGGAAGAGCTTTTGTGTGATTAAATATTTTAGTGTTGTGATTGTATTGATAAGATGCATTAGTACATGATTTCAGTTACTGTAAAACATGTGTTGTTTGGAAGCAATGAGTGCTTCATATTAATTGTAATCAATGATTGATTGCCACCTTTTTGCCATCTTATTATAGATTAATGGTTAGTGGTAGACTCATGGACAGTTGTTGATCCTATCATCTGTAGCAGATTATCAATGACAGAATGAACTGTCTTACATCTGAAGCTGCTTGAAATGGGATCGACCTCAGAGTTTATGAATTATGACATTCGATAGTAAAATAAGCAATAATTTTGTAGACTTGTAGAACTGGATGTGCATCATCACACCCTACAGACTTTACTCTTTCACAGTTGGGCTTACACCTTATTGCTCTTGTCTACATCCTGATTTTAACTGTTTTATTTGGATAGTAACTTGGGAGCCTTATTATTCTATATGGGAAGGTAGTTACATTCTAATATGGCGGTCAAATCAATTTTTTTACCTTAAACTTCCATGTTCATAAAAAAAGTATTAAAGTCTGGCGGTTTGGAGCTGTCTGTTACCTTGTCATATCTGTTAAGCCTTTTGGTGAAATTTACATTGTTATTTTAAAGTGTTTATAAATCAAAGATATCAATTTTTTACCTTAAACTTCCATGTTCAAAGAAAAGGTATTCAAGTCTGGTGGTTTAGAGCTGTCTGTTACCTTGTCATATCTGTTAAGCCTTTTAATGAAATTGTAGATTGTTATTTTATAGTGTTTGTGTTTTTAAATCAAAGTTATTCTGTCATTGGATATTATTTAACAATGTTTCTCTTTCTTAAAAAAACTGCAGATACACAACACCAATTTATTGCAAGAGAGAGTGACTGGGGCTTTACCTCATTTATGGCCCTCAGTGATCTTTATGATCCCAGTAGAGGATATCTTGTGAATGATACAGTTGTCATTGAAGCTGAAGTTGCTGTCCGTAAGGTTCTGGATTATTGGTCATATGACTCTAAAAAGGAGACTGGTTATGTAGGGCTAAAGAACCAAGGGGCGACGTGTTACATGAACTCTCTCCTGCAGACACTTTACCATATTCCTTACTTTAGAAAGGTCAGCATATTCTCAGGTTCTTAAGCTCACCTTAATATGATTGATCTCTCTTGAAAGGAAATTATTCTAATTTTAAAATGGATATTTCAGGCTGTATACCATATGCCAACAACTGAGAATGACATGCCTACAGGAAGTATTCCTTTGGCTCTACAGAGCTTATTCTATAAGCTGCAATATAATGACACCAGTGTTGCGACAAAGGAATTGACCAAATCTTTTGGATGGGACACATATGATTCCTTCATGCAACATGATGTACAAGAACTCAACAGAGTCTTGTGTGAGAAGCTAGAAGATAAGATGAAGGTATTTAAAGCATATTTGGTAACATATCTTAGTTGATTTGACTTATTAAATTTTTTTCTTTTGGTCTAGGGAACTGTTGTGGAGGGAACAATACAGCAGTTATTTGAGGGACACCATATGAATTATATTGAGTGCATCAATGTGGACTATAAATCTACAAGAAAGGAGTCATTTTATGGTATTTTGCACTTGAATATTTTTTAATTTTATGGTATTAAGGTCTCTGCAGGATGCTAAAATTGATACTACATGGCAGATCTTCAGCTTGATGTGAAAGGTTGTCGGGACGTTTATGCCTCGTTTGACAAATATGTAGAAGTTGAACGACTTGAGGGTGATAATAAATATCATGCTGAAGAACATGGTCTGCAGGTTTGTTACTTTTTCTGATTAGATGGTAGCCAAAATGAATTGTTCTGGGGTCAAAGTCTGAATATTTTTTCAGCAAATTATATCACTTCATTTGGATGGGGGATGAACAAAAGGGAAAAGGATAGGAACTATCTCATGCTTGGGAGTTTGATGGGTTTGACAAAGAAAAGACTAGGAGGAATGAGATAATTACTACTACTACTACTACTACTACTACTACTACTACTACTACTACTACTACTACTACTCACACAACATGGATACTTGATTAATATCCCATTTGCTTTCTTTTTCCATTCCTTGGATTAATGGTTATTCTTTCCTTTCGTATACTACTAAACTTACAATATTACAATATGTCTAGGCTCTCAGAAGTTATCAACTGTCTATTTTTGTTGGGTTCGAGAAAAATCTCCTTGAATATATTGTAGGTAGTATTTGAAGAACTGCCGTAGCGATGAACTTCTGTTCAGCTTCATCATGAATTATATCCATCAAGTCCTAATTGCATTGTAGAATGAGTTATATGAATGTTCTGTGTCACACATTGTGGTTTCTTGTGTATTATGATGCTCTCTCAGTCCTTTGGATTAGCCTCTAGTGTAACTGCTATTCAATGATTTTTTATTTGTTTATTCTTGGCAATTTCTGAGGCATTTTTAGGATTCTTCTGATGTCTGATGGTGCAATTGTATTCCTTACAGGATGCTAAGAAGGGCGTCTTATTTATTGACTTTCCCCCTGTTCTTCAACTTCAACTAAAGCGATTTGAATATGATTTTATGCGAGACACCATGGTCAAGGTCAGTACTGTAACTGGTTTATATGCTGAACGCGATATAAGCTGTAATTGATTATGCTGGATCAATCAAGTCAAGTATGTTGTTGGTTCCACACACTTATCGGTATTTCGTTTTTTGTCCTTTTCTTTCTTTCATTTTTCCTTTTTTTGTAGATTAATGACCGGTATGAGTTCCCACTCCAACTTGACCTTGATAGAGAGAATGGAAAATATTTATCACCTGAAGCAGACAGGAGTGTTCGTAACCTCTACACACTTCACAGGTATTGATTTTATTTGTGGATTAAACTTGGGATTTAGTATTTGGCTAATGTGGCTGGAAAAGTCCCTTTGTCAGGTTTCCTTCGTTATGCTTGAAATTGATGCACAATTTGTTAATAATTTAATTCCTGTTGGTCTTTGTATTGCTTTAAATCTGTATCAATGGTCAACTCTGCATGGATCACACAGCTTTGGCGGTTATATTTTTATTTTATTTGTTGTCAGCTCTTGAATATGCTAGACATTATAGATTTCTATTATAATTTTTTGGTGGTTTTTTTTTTGTTCTGTTCTATTTTGATTATTTGTATTATTTTACAATTTTAAACTAATTTTTCACATACCATTACATCCTTAAATATTTCTTAATCTCTTTTTTCTCATTCTTTGCGATTGTCTCTGCAAATAGAGTGATGCAGTATGCTAGAATAGCATCTTGCAAAAAAGTATATGTATGTGTGTACTAAAAAATTCAACATGCTCAAAAGATTATCTCTAATATTTATTTATATATTTTTTTTTTGCTTCTGGAGCTCTGAGGTAATGTGTGCTTTCTCAAAGTCTTTGTGGTAGTATGTTAACGTCTTTGTGTTTTCTTGTTTTATCATACAGTGTCTTGGTTCATAGTGGAGGGGTGCATGGTGGACATTATTATGCTTTTATCAGGCCAACACTTTCTGATCAGTGGTATGTATCAGGTCAACACTCTCATGCACTTGTATATACGTGCTCACACATTTCTCATTTTTGCTTGTTTTCCTATATCTAAGCATCTGATTGTGTGATCTTAATCGTATATTAGCATATCAGGTTTAGACCAAGACTTGAAATATCTCCTCCAACCCCCTCCCTTTCCTCCCTTTCTTAATTTTCCCTTTCTGTACTTTTTGTGGGAATGAATGGGAAAGTGTTTATCCATGAATATAAATGACTAACTTTGTCTAAACCTGTGCATTTTGGTTGATTTATACATATATGGGCAAGTACTTTGTCACAAGATGATAGTGTTAGTTTTTTTAGGTTCAAATTTGATGATGAGCGGGTGACAAAAGAGGATATGAAAAGGGCATTAGAGGAGCAGTACGGTGGTGAGGAAGAGGTAGTGTAATGCAAAGTTATGTGAAAGATTTAATTATATTTAAGATTAATGGTCAAGTAATTTATCCTTGTTCTGTTACCAGCTACCTCAGACAAATCCTGGTTTCAATAATGCTCCGTTTAAGTTCACAAAATACTCAAATGCATACATGCTTGTGTATATTCGTGAAAGTGACAAGGACAAGATCATCTGTAATGTTGATGAAAAAGACATTGCCGAACACCTAAGGGTAAATATTATCTGTTTTGTGCATATGCTGAGCCTGTGTACATGTATAGATGAAGACTCATGCATTCAATCTTCCAGATTAGGTTGAAAAAAGAACAAGAAGAGAAGGAAGACAAGAGAAGATATAAAGCTCAAGCGCACCTTTATACCATTATCAAGGTTTGTTTTATTTTGTTATTTTTTAATTTTTTAATTGGCCCTCTCTCTTATGCATGACTTAGCAGAACTCCCTAATGACAATCATAACTTAAAAATTCTTTGATTGTTGCATCTAGGTCGCACGGGATGAAGACCTTAAAGAACAGATTGGAAGAGATATATATTTTGACCTTGTAGATCATGACAAAGTCCGTAATTTCCGAATCCAGAAGCAGACACCCTTCAGTCATTTTAAGGTACTATACCTTTTATTGATTGTAATATTATTGTTAACTGCAATAACACTGTTAATGCCACCCCCATTCTTTCTCCCTCTCAACTTTATATTTTTCTTTTGCTTATGCTTATACTTTTGCTTGTCTTTTCTGGGTGAAGATGTCTGTGATGCCTGACTGCTGAATTCAGAATTCTGAAACATGCAGTCTGTTGAGCAGTATTTTTATGAATTTTTTTCTTGTCTAAAATATAACTAATTTATAGGAGGAAGTTGCTAAAGAATTTGGTGTTCCAGTCCAATTTCAGCGGTTTTGGATATGGGCTAAGCGTCAAAACCATACATATCGTCCCAATCGGCCTCTGACACCTCAGGAGGAAGCACAATCTGTAATTGCTCTACTCCATAGTTTTTTGTTAAAATTACTTGATGATTGGTGTAAAAATGCATCAATACATGGCATGGCTTGAACATATTTCAGTTAATTTTGCTTTATTCTGTCTATTAAATCTCATTAAATTGGGTGTGGTCAGAAAATTTAGAAGACTATCTAGACATGATTGTATTTTCTGCTGGCCATTGCTTTAACATTGCTATGCAACTGATACTTTGATTAAAAGTGTGCTTTTTGGTTGTTCGTCATAGTTTGCCTTGTCTTTTTGGTTATAATTGTGGTCGAACTTGGTAACCAATGTGTGGAACAATGGTAGTTTTTTTGTCTCAATTGTATGCTTCATTAAAATGTGCAGTCCACTGATAGTAACTTTGTGAATCTAGGTTGGACAGCTGAGAGAGGTGTCAAATAAAGCACATAATGCAGAATTGAAGTTGTTCTTGGAAGTAGAGCTTGGACTGGTACTTCTGTAATATCAGTGGTGAAATATTAACATGTCTACATTGCTTTTGCTGAAAAAAAAAATAACTTTGCACAATATTTCAGGATTTACATCCTATTGCTCCACCAGACAAAACTAAAGAGGATATTCTTCTTTTTTTCAAGCTTTATGATCCAGAGAAAGGAGAATTACGGTGCAGAAGATTTCTCTTAATGTTCCCTTTATTCCCTCATTGCATTTATTAAACACTCTCTGACCTTGCAATTTATTCCACGTCAGATATGTTGGTAGACTGTTCTTGAAAAGTTCTGGTAAGCCAATTGAAATTTTGACGAAGCTTAATCAAATGGCTGGATTTGCCCCTGATGAAGAGATTGAACTTTATGAGGTTTGTCTTGTCAAAGTTGCCATCAGATGTGATCATAGAGATTTACAAGCATATGTTCAGTTTTAAGCATGATATCGACTAAATTTGATTTGGGATGAACGGAATGCGAGTCATTGCTCTATGATAAGCAATGCAATCAAGTTAATGAAATACTTACTTTCAGATAATATGTTATTAGCTGAAGAATTTTGTTTGCTACTTGTTCAGGAAATAAAATTCGAGCCATGTGTCATGTGTGAACACCTTGATAAGAGGACCTCATTTCGATTAAGTCAGGTACTGTTTCTTTTTGTGCAGTGGATCTTTTTCAAATTGCTTGGTACTATCCTCTGGTATAGTAATTGACCATTTGCTGTCCTTCTGCAGATTGAGGATGGTGATATAATTTGCTTTCAGAAATTTCCTCCTCTGGAGGGTGAAGAAGATTATCGATACCCAGATGTGCCTTCATTTTTGGAGTATGTGCATAATCGGCAGGTAAATTATTGTGAAAATAATATTTAACTGATGGCCGGTTAAGAGTATCAAATGCAATCCTGACAATATTGCCTATCATCTAGTTGATGGGTCTGTTATCATCTACTCTCAAATAAGATTGATTAATAAATATTTTCTGAAACTTTGAGGCTTCCTTTTGTATCATGACTATAAAATCTATCTGATATCCAATTTCAGAAACATATTATTGAATTTTAATAAAGCTTAAGTTCGTACATTTAATAATCAATTTACTCGTTTATAATTATCTTTTGTAGATAGTTCATTTTCGATCTCTGGAGAGACCAAAGGATGACGATTTTTGTTTGGAGTTGTAAGTAGTATACAAAACATTGTTTGCTTGGTTTGGGAACCTCTAGTATTGTCATACAGCTGTTCATGATTTACCTTTGGTAATTTTCAAGGTCAAAATTACATACATATGATGATGTTGTGGAAAGAGTGGCTCGCCAAATTGGTTTAGATGACCCATCCAAAATTAGATTAACGTCTCATAACTGCTACTCTCAGCAGCCCAAGCCCCAACCAGTTAAATATCGGGGAGTTGAGCATCTGTCAGATATGTTAGCTCACTATAATCAGGTAGACGTCCCTTGGATTAAGTAAATTGCTCCCTATTTCTAAATGCTTTAACATTGCATGGCTGATAATATGGGTGTTTATTGTTTCCACAGACCTCTGATATTTTGTATTATGAAGTGCTGGACATTCCACTACCTGAATTGCAAGGTCTAAAAAATCTAAAAGTTGCATTCCATCATGCTATTAAAGATGAGGTGAGTATTAGCATACTAGTACCTGTTTTTTCCTTCCATTTGTTATTTTTATGGTTCTTCTTTGACTCTAACCTCACTGTAACTGTTTGCAGGTGGTAATTCATAATATTAGATTACCTAAGCAGAGCACTGTTGGGGATGTAATTAATGAACTTAAAACAAAGGTAACACCTTTTCCACTCTTGCTTTGCAATTGCTGATGCACATGTAATGATTGTGGAAACATCATGTTTTGGTGCTTTTTGTATTTGTAAATAATTGAGGCTTAATATGTGTGTAGCCTCCTCTACATGCCATATTTTGCCACTTTGTCCCTTGCAGCCATTTTTGTTACAAACTACCACCCAACTATTCCTTTCTTGGATTTTCAATCAGCCCCTGAATTCCTTATTTTAAGCCTCAATGACGTGGCATGTGATTTTGGTGAAAGTCTACACTCCTGCCTTATCAGATTAAGGAGGCTGATTGAACCTTAAAATGAGGATAGAGGGGCTGATTGTTTAAAAAAAAAAGGGTGTAGGTGGTAGTTTGTACCAAAGATGACTGCATGAGGGAAAAGTGAGAAAATGTGGCAAGTAGAAGGGACTGCACATGTATTAGGTCAATAATTTATAATGTGGAAATTGCATTACTGAAAATGATATTTAGTTTTTCTCATTTAAACAGTGTCTGAATATAATGTGGATATCACATTTGCCAATTTTTTACCTATCTTGTACAATTGCCCACAATAAGAATTGTGAATGCTGTTGTCCTTGAAACAGGTAGAGTTGTCTCACCCAAATGCAGAACTTCGACTTCTTGAAGTCTTCTATCACAAGATCTATAAGGTAATAGCTCTATTCCTGGAGTTTGGATTCTACCAGACTAACACTCATCTTCTGTGTTTAGTAATCACTGGATTTGGAAAATGTGGGCTGATGCTCGAAGTTCTTTATTATTTCTGGTTGGAATTTCAATGTCCTTTATATTAGCGTGTATTAATCCCCACGTGCTGTTGTGGATAATATCATCACACTTCGATATATGTAATTTAATCTTTGAGGTGTTTATTTGGCACCATTTATCATCTCTGTTACAAATTTTTAATGGTTATGCAACCTTTTCTTCACAGATCTTTCCTCCCAATGAGAAAATCGAGAATATAAATGACCAGTACTGGACACTGCGTGTGGAGGAGGTAAGTTTGAACTTAAACAACAGTCTTTATTTTTCATTTTTTGCTATGTGTTCAGAGATTGTACATGTTCATGTGTTTAATAGTGGATTCAAGTTTCTGCCTTTTCTCATGAACATTAGATAGATATCAGTGCAAGTTTAAACTTAGACAACAGGCATGTGGATGTAAGCATCTGTGTCTGGGCCCATTTGCAAGTTGGAAATGGGCCTTAAAGCTAGCATTTGTGTGTTTGTATGAGAGAATTCTGGGAGATTGCATTCAGATGTGTTCAAGTGGCTAGCTTCAAAATCATGAAGCTCCTCTTTAATCCCTATGTGTACTGGTGCAATGTGTCAAACACCAATCAATTGTTGAAATTTGATATTCTACATAGCCTATATTGGCTTACAGGAAAACTGTTTCTGGAAGCCTGTTGAATCAGCTAGCAGCTATGTTGCTGTATTCTACTTGTATATGTTAAAAACTGAAACTAATTTCATATTCTGTATAGCCTATAATGTTACAATGATTTTTCAGTCTGTGAATTATGTCAATGACAGTTTTTCCTAGGTAATGTTGTAATTTTATAAATTTATAATCTTTACATACAGTGTCATTTTTTCATTATGGCTTTTAGCATTAGCATGATAAACTATAGGCATGAACAGATGTTTCTCAGGCACTGATAACTTTGCTAGTGTGCGATAAATGAGGCTGACCTGTAGGACTATCTTACTCCAGTTGCTTATAAATCCAAGGGATGCTTAAGCCAATGTCTAGCTTTTGCAATGTTTGAGCTGTGTTTAGTTGAAGCTAATGTCTTTCTCTCTCTCTCTCCAGATCCCAGAAGAAGAGAAGAATCTTGGTCCGCATGATCGTTTAATTCATGTCTATCACTTTACAAAGGAGACTACTCAGAATCAAATGGTACTCAAAACATATAATAAATCAATTACTAGGGTTTGCTTTTTCCTTGCTATCTGGTTGGTACTCAAATTGTATGACGTTTAAACTCTTTTTGTTGTTATTTTTTGTGTCCTCACCAGCAAGTGCAGAATTTTGGGGAGCCATTCTTCTTAGTCATCCATGAAGGTGAAACTTTAGCTGAAGTTAAAGTGCGCATACAGAAAAAATTGCAGGTTCCTGATGAGGAATTTGCTAAGGTAAGCACTCCTTTCCCTGTTTAATTAAGAAAGAAACATGCATTGATCAAGAAGGGACAGGGAGAGGAGTTAGCCAGTATCACTCTACACTTTGGTAGCTGGCTAATTTCTGTTCTTGTTGAAGTTTTGCTATAATTTTCCTCCTCAGTTCATATCTTTCAACTACTAAATTAATATACATCGCCCTCTTTGTTGGTCAGTGGAAATTTGCATTCCTGTCACTGGGTCGTCCAGAGTACCTGCAGGATTCTGACATTGTTTTCACCCGTTTTCAGGTGCATTTATGAATATATTTTGTTTCTTGAAATTTGTGTTGTCAAAGTTTTCCAACAAACTAGTGATTAGGGTCAGTATTTTGCTGGGCATATAAATTGGCTTTAATTTATTTATTTCAGAGAAGAGATGTTTATGGTGCATGGGAGCAGTACCTTGGGTTGGAGCATTCAGATAATACACCCAAGAGATCTTATGCAGTAAACCAGGTGCATATTCTCGAATATTACTATCGCATTTTGTAGATTTATGTAGTCAAGTATTATTCCCTGTAATATTTTGCGACATTGGTATAACAAAATGTTGGGTTTAACTTACGAAACTGATTAACATCACTAAGTGTGTTCATGCACTTTTTTTTGTGTGGTCAAAATTCGAAAACTTGCAGAACCGTCACACGTTTGAGAAGCCAGTTAAAATATACAATTAGGGAAGAGCTGATGATCCTCCAGCTGCACATCAAGTTGAATCAGACTTCATTTCATGGTGTAAAATGGTATTATGATGGGTTGCAGAAAGCAATGACAATGATAGCACTTTTGGATGAAGGAACAAATGAAGCTCAAAGTTGAAAGTGATAATGTGTAGGGGTAGGTAATTGGTTTTGTAGGATATAATACCTCGGCCGAGCTCCTCTTTCTTTGCTTGCCTCCCTCATAATGAGGGTACGTACCTCCTTGCTTTTTAGAGATTGGTGGTTTACCAAATATACAGCTCCAGTGTAATTTTAGCAGTACATAACAGAATTTTGACTAGGGGGATGTATACCGGGTATAGTTTGTTGCATTTGACAGTTAATTCTTTCCCTTTTCCGTCTCTGGGACGGGCTTGTAAAATGGTTGGTTGAATTTTGAGCTGTGGGCGCAGGATTCTTTGTAAAAGAATTTGTAGTGCTCTGCAGTCCCGATTGGCTTTTTCTCTTAATGTCACCTCTTTTACTGCTCCATGTAAAGTATTGCTCTCTACATTTTGTTCGTGAAGGGACATTGTCATCGTTAATGTCTTAAGCTTTAAGGAATGCCCGCCCAACATTGACGGGATAAGAGGCTTTGTTTGAGAATATTGGCTGCCCAGGTAGGCGGCGGACTGACCCGCGGACTCTTTTCCGTCGTGTTGCAAGTCATTGGTTGTCTCCGAAGCTTAGTTTGTAATATGTCTGCATTTTGCAAAAATTTCAAAAGAAAAAAGAAAAAAAGGAGGATTCGTGTCATAATATGAAAACGGTTGGTTGATTAACATATTTATGTAGTCTGTCTAGGAGTTCATCAACTAAGTTATTTCGTCAGTACTGAATGATAATTCCACAAATTCTATGGTTGTATAATGATTTATTGTAAATATGTATAGTATATACATATAGATTTAAAAAGCGATAGTGACTGGCTAAATGATACATTTGTCCTTCTCCAAATCTTAAAAAATTTGTAAAGCAAAAGGAGAGGTACAAATGATAATTTTTCCTTTCCCAAATCTCAGAAAGTAAATTGAGGATATAATTTTGTTGTAGGATAAGTCCTATGAAAGGATAAAAATGCAAATCTATCAACTCTTAGCTAGTGTTAGTTAATATAAGAAATATGAGTAGTTAAAAGCCTTCTTACATTCTTTGCATGCGTAAAAGAATGGACGGTGTACAAAAATTGGTCTCTCGAGAAGAGATTTCTGCCAACAAATGAGATCCCAACAAGCTTACAGAGACGTTTCATCTAGTCGACAAAACCTTGTAGGAAATCATACCATCAATAGTCTCCACAACCAACTCATTCATGCGCATCAGCAACAGCAAATAAGTTCTTGCTTTAGGCCCTGTGAGAACCAAATATCACAGGCAAAGCACGTGAGTCTTTCACTAATACACCATCTTCATGTGCTGCAATTTTCGCAGTTTTAGATTTATTTGGCAGAATATGACGGAATTTTGAAAACAAGTCATGCTTCGCCAATGCCCAGGTGGCCGGCAACATTTCTCACAAGTTTCAAATATTTTGCCAAGTCAGTAACAGATATTCTATGTTTTGACCTAGTTTACATTATTATTATTATTTAAAAATAAGTTTTTTTTTTTTTGTAATTTCAGCAAAACTCGTGAGATTAGCTGCCAATGAGGTGTTTCTGTGATGCAGTTCAGAAATTATAGTATTGTTCAAATTTCAGTTATTATTTGCATTTTAAGTATTACGGACTAACTGTAGCAAAAATATTAATCTTATGAAAGTTACATTATAATAGTTGAAATAGCCATACCTAGTCCCAATGATGCAATTTCGTCTTGGTGGAAGTAGTCACTTCCCTTTGTTTTGTTAGTTCTCAAGCTTGAGTTAATTTTCTCAGCAGCAGCTAGCAGATCCTGCAATATCAAGCACAGCATGCAGCAAAACAAAATGAATACTCAATGAATTATGCAGGTAAGTTAAAAGGTGCATGAAGCTAACATAATGGTACCTCTTTCACCAGGAAAAACAGTCTCTTTGCCAAAATCATGAAATATAAGCATAAACTTTCAGCTTTAGCTAGTAAAGAAGGGATACACCAAAAACCATAAAATTTTTATGCTTGTGTTGATTTTATTAAACACAAGTGACTAATCACCATCCTTATTTTTTTCTTTAAATTACTTCATCTAGAGACATTTTCAAAATTCTCGAAAGAAAGAAAACATTAATCTTGACGTTTAACCACTCTAAATCTTGATTCGCGAACATATATGTATCATTACCTTAATAGTGGCACTTCAGTAATCACCAATAGATAACTTAAAACAATACATGTCAGATGTGAAACATTAAAGGAATAATTTTAACAAAGAAGAGAGCTACATACCTCCCATGATGCAAGGCTTTTCATGTAGGAAGGAAGACTTTCATACTCATCTTTCGATACCTCTACAGTGGGCCTAATAGCATCAGCTGGCTTTAGATCACCTTATTTTTCCCCCTGGTTGGCAAGAAATGATAGCAATGCCATAATTGGTTTTAATATGCTCCGGATATAATGGCTATGAAAACCTTAACTGATATCTATCAATAAATTCCTACCTTCAATTACTCCTATGGTCTTCTCAGCAGTTTGGTCTGGACTCCATGGGCTCTATTGTTTGTCACCATAATGGCTAAGAGGTGGATGATTAAAAACAATGAGCTAAGAAAAAACTGAGTGGTCCTTAGCAGCAAAAATAACTTCCAATATTCTGCAACTTACTTCAATGGTTCTCGTGTAAACAGTTCTGATCCATCAATCTTGCTGTTTGCTGCACAGAGAAATTATGTATGCAGAAACCATGAATTGGAGAAGCAAAAGGCCCTAGTTAGATAATATTCGGGCCAGATGTGCATAGCATCAAATCCAAATAGCAAAGAACAAATTCATTATAAAGTTGTAAGTGAGGAGTGTCTTGAGTATCCATAATGGCCATCAGGAAATACTCAAGTAGTGACACTCACCTTCAGATGCTAAAGTGGCGAGACAAAAGTCTGAAAGTCCAAGGCTCTTTAAATTCAAAGATTCATCCATTCTGTAAAAAATCAAGGAAAAAAAATAATTTCTACATCCAGTAATATTGCATTATTTTAAATGATGCATAGTTATTGACTTCTGATGAACTCTGAGATCACTTTTCCTTAAAACATTACTGAATTCTTTAAAAGATACATCAACGAAATCCTTCATACCGCTAAAAAAGGGAAAAAAAAAGTAATAAACGATAACATAAAAAATAGGATACAGAGTGTCCTCTTCCAAACTCTTCATAACTGAACTCGTTGCGGAAAGAGGACGGCAATCAGAAGGAAGGTCCAATTCATCCTTTGCTTCTAGACCGCAAGGCATTGATATGCCGGAATCCTCATTTTCGAGGTCGATCTCCACCTCTAATTAATAATAAATTTCAGAAAAATTTAACGGGCGGAAATAAATTTCATGAGAAAGAATAAATGTAAGAATGGAAGTGTGAAATCAAAATACCAGGGAAATCGCCGAAGGTCTTAAGACGATCTTGGAGTTGAAGGAGATCGGACTGATTCTTCTTGTAAACTTCGTAGCAGTGACCTGGAAGCTCTTCAGATGATATGGTACCAGACGACATGGATTCGAGCAGGTTAAGATCCGTGCCGGCTGCAGCAATGCGGAGGTTGAGGCATTTTATGAAAGTAGACGAAGCCGAATCTGATTGAATTGAAAAGGAATTCAGCGAGCGAAAAGAAAAGTGATAGTCGCAGCTGGACTGGAGATGATTGCAGAATGATGTTAAGCTTCCGCTAAATAAACTGATACATTCTTCCATTTTTTTGTTCTTTCTTTCTACTCCCTGTTTTCATCCTTCAATTCTCTCTCTCTTTGTTTATTGATTTTGACTTCGCCGTTCCCGCTATATTTTCATTCAAATTAGGAAATTTTTCAAAACTATAAAAAATATTTAAAAAGTATTACAAAAATATATAAATTCAACAAGTCATACTAAATTACACTAAAAAATACAAATTCAGTATTTCCGGTATACTTTGGTTCAGTATCTTTAAAAATAGTTTGAGTAAACCTTAGTTTGATATATTTTAATAATATATTGGATATAATTTAAGAATATTTTAAAATTTTTTAAATCCTTTTGTAATATCTCAATATATATTAGAAATATTTTGAATATATTTATAAATATTTTATAATTTCTTGAAAATACTACGAAATATATTTTAAAAATATTTTACTTGAATTTTCCAAATTTTGAGAAAAAAATATTAAAGAAATTTACAGGAAATTGCTTCAAATAATTTATAAAAATAGTGATGCATTTTTTCTTGTTTTTTAGCGTTTCATTATTTTGCAAGAATATTGAAACGTGGCTGGGGAGCCATCTTATATGTCCAATTTGTCGTCAGTGTATCTTGGATGTATGAATTGTAATATATTAAAAGTTTCAGACAATTAAAAAAAAAAAATCATCAAACCCTATTACTGATTTGATGAGTTTTATACGCGATAATCAGTTTCAAATTGATCAAATAAGAGAATTATACGGCTCAAACGCAAATTCAAATATTTCGCATCAAATACCATATTATATTATATATAAAAGTAGGAGTAGCGGAACAGATAAAATTATCAAAAAAAATTAATCTAATTGTATTATTTACTAATTAAATTTATTAGTAAATAGTATTAATAATTTATTAATTAGAAATTTAGTTTCATTAGGACTAGATAACTATATTTTATATATAAAAAATCATATAATTAATATTAAAAAATAAATTAATAAAAACCTATTAGTATCCAATATTAATATTATTTTTACATTCCGTAAATATTATTAATAAAAATTAATATTATTATTCTTAATTACAAATAAATGATAATTATAAATAAAACTCCAACATTTAATCCAATTTTTAATTTAACGTCCAAAATTTTTTTAAGTTACATGAAATTATTATTTAAAATTTATATTATTATTTTTAATTTATGAATTAGAAATAAGTAATAATTATAAATAAAACTATAATTTTTAATATAATGTCCAAAAAACTTAAATTTAAGAAGAAATATTTAATATATTTAGAGTTATATAATATATCTAACTTTTTTATTATTATTATTATTATTATTATTATTATTATTATTATTATTATATATAATAAATATTGAATCATTTGTATTATGATTATTATTAGCCCCTCCTTATATTTTATCTTGACTCCACCCCTGTCTATGTCTATAATTAAGTAGAAGAACGCTTAAACGAGAAGTTTTGCAATATTAGAATAAAAAAATATTAGAAATATAATTCAATAATTAATTTTTCTTAATCATATACATAACAAATTAAGTTTTTAAAGTTTACATGCATAGTAAAATATAATTTTTTTATATTAAAATATAATAATCAAATATAATTAACAAACATTAATATTTAAATTAAATATGACTTAATTACATGATAATTAAAAGTAACTAAAATTAATTTGCTAAATAAAATTATTATTATTATTAAAAATTACATACATTGAAGATTAGGAATAGGAGGACATACAAAATAATCATAAAATACTTATATACTACTTCTATTTTATATATAATTTCTAATAATAGACAAATTAATAAACTCATTTACGAATTCAATATCAAAAATGATAATATCATATTATCATACTATATATAAAAGTGAGAACAAGGGGATATACAAATTTAAAAAGAATGAAAAATTAATTTAATAAAAAAAATATTATGAAATCATAATAAAAAATAATAATAATAATAACATATTGTCATTCAAAGTATAACAATAATGGTAAACTAAACTACAATCATGCATGTAACATATAATATAAATTTCAAAATACTGAGTACAATTCTTATAAGTTATTTAATAAATTATAGTTTCTTAATAATTTTTATATAGTTTAATAATTAATTTATTTTAATTATATACAAAAGACTTAAGTTTTAAAATTTATTTACATAATATAATATAATTTACTTTTATAAAAATTATAAGAATCAAATATAATTAATAATAATTAATATTTAAATTAAATGTGATTTAATTACATGATAATTAAAAGTTAGTAAAATTAATTTGTTGGACAATATTATTATTATTATTATTTATTTAATAATGATATATCTAATTATTATTATTAGTGTACAATATTATTATTTTTTTACATTTCGTGAATACTATTAATGAAAATTAATATTGTTATTCTTAATTACAAACAAGTGATAATTATAAATAAAACTCCAACATACTATGATTGTTAGTCACTCCTTATATTTTATCTTGGCTCTGCCCATGATCATGTCTATAATTAAGAATAATAACATTCAAATGAAAAGTTTTGCAAGATTAGAATAAAAAAAATATTAGAAATATAATTTAATAATTAATTTTTCTTAATCATATACATAACAAATTAAGTTTTTAAAATTTACAAGCATAGTAAAATATAATTTTTTTATATTAAAATATAAGAATCAAATACAATTAACAAACATTAATATTTAAATTAAATGTGACTTAATTATATAATAATTAAATTAAATGTGACTTAATTATATAATAATTAAAAGTAAATAAAATTAATTTGCTAGATAAGATTATTATTATTATTAAAAATTATGCAGGTGGATGATTAAGAATAGGAAGACATCGTAAAATATTTATATATTATCTCTATTTTATATATCATTTTTAATAATTGACAAATTAGTAATCATAGTATGAGTTATAATACGAATTTAATATTTAATAATTATCTACAAGGTATGTTAATAAAAAAACATAATATTATATTATCATATTATATATAAAAGTAGGAATAGAGGGATATATAAATTTAAAAAGAATGAAAAATTAATTTAATAAAAAAATATTATGAAAGCACAGTAAATAAAATAACAATATCATATTGTCATTCAAAGTATAATAATAATGATAAATTGAATTACAACTATGCACCAAACATATAATATAGATTTCAAAATATTGAATTACAATTTTTATAAATTATTTAAGAAATTATAATTTCGTAATAATTTTTATATAGTTTAATAATTAATTTATTTTAATCATATATAAAATGAGTTAAGTTTTTAAAATTTATTTGCATAGTATAATATAATTTACTTTTATATAAATTATAAGAATAAAA
Source organism: Balakata baccata (assembly GCA_949630135.1). Taxonomy (NCBI): domain Eukaryota; kingdom Viridiplantae; phylum Streptophyta; class Magnoliopsida; order Malpighiales; family Euphorbiaceae; genus Balakata; species Balakata baccata. Next base: position 21,586 of record CATIWF010123776.1, read on the forward strand.
TATAATTAATATTTAAATTAAATGTGATTTAATTACATAATAATTAAAAGTAAATAAAATTAATTTGTTGGATAAAATTATTATTATTATTTATTTATAATGATGTGTTTAATTATTAAAAATCAAGTGCATCACACGTGGATGATTGGAAATAGAGAGGCAAACAAAATAATCGTAAAATACTTATTACATCTATTTCATATATCTTAACAATTGACAAATTAGTAATTTGAGAATTGACAAAATGACCACAAAATACTTACTACATCTATTATATATATATAATTTTTAATAATAGACAAATTAGTAATTTTCATATAAATTATAATACGAGTCTAATATTTAATAATTACGAACAACGTAACCAATATAATTGTATTAGTTAATAGGTTTAATTTTGACATTTAATAATTTAATTTATTCGTGAATAATATTAATAATTATTATTAATATTTATTTAATAATGATGAAGCTAATTATTAAAAACCAAGGCACAACAAAAAATATAATAGACAAGATAATTAATGGGACAGATAATATGAGGTAGTTTTTTTATATAGAGTATGATATAAGAATTAAATATTAGTATTTAAATTAAATGTGACTTAATTATATGATAATTACAAGTAAATAAAATTAATTTACCAGACAAAATTATTATTATTATTATTATTTAATAATGATGAATTCAATTATTAAAAACTACGTGATGATTGAAAATAGTGGTAACAAATAAAATAACTGTAAAGTATTTATTGCCTCAATTTATATATGACTTTTAATAATTAACAAATTAGTAATTTGATAGAATGTAAGATAAACATGCACTTCTATAATTCACTATAAATAAAATACCATAATAAAATGAAACAAGCTAATAAAAAAATGAAAAAATTATATAAAAATCGAATGATGATTAATGATGAATTCAATATCTAATAATCATGTGCAAATATATCAATTTGATTATATTAGTTAATTGAGCTAATTTTATCATTTAATAATTTAATTATTAGTGAATAGTATTGACAATTCATTATTCAAATTAATTTATTATTTATTAAATTAATTAACTTAAATATTAATGAGTAATAAAATAATTAAATAATTTAACAAGTAATAAAAAATAATAAAAATGTGTTATACACTGAACAATCAAGTTTAAAATAATGAACAATTATATTCAAGGCAGTGAACAATTAAGTTCAAAATGATGTACAATTAAAATATAAACATTAAACTTATAGGCGATAAACAATCAAGTTCAAAACGATAAATAATCAAATTCATAATGATTATCAATAACATTCAAAGTAATAAACAATCAAATTTTAATAAAAAAATTTATAAATTCATCAGCATAATTTACTATACATAATTTATTATTATTAAAATCGTAAAATATTTACTATTTCTATTTTATATATGACTCTTAATAATAAACAAATTGACAAATTGATAAAATTTGAGATAAATATATACTCTTATAATTCACTATGAATAAAAATATCATAATAAGATGAAACAAATTAATAAAAAATAAAAAAATTACATAAAAATCAAATAGTAATTAATAATGAGTTCAATAATTAATAATCACATACAAAGCACGTTAATAAAAAACTAGTTATATATAAAAGTGAGAATAGATAAATAGATAAATTTACTAAAAAGCTAATGTGATTGCATAATTAATTAGGTTAATTTTTTCATTTAATAATTTATTAATTATAAATCCAATTCTATTTTAATTAGATAACTATATTTTATATATAAAAAATCAAATAATTAAAATAAAAAAATTGAATAAAAAAATTAGAAAATCACATAAAAAATATAATCAACTTCACATCTGCAATATTGTCCACGATTTATATTAAAATTTTCTATAAAAATTGAGTTTTTGGACTACTGAAAATAATATATCCCATGCATATATATTAGTTAGGAACAAAAAAATAATTAATATTTTGAGGAAAACTAATGTCAACAACATAAATATAATAAAGTTTGAAAAAATAGTCGAGAGTCTAAAACAAATAATTACATAGAGAGACAAATTAAATTTACTAAAAAATTAATCTGATTATATTACTTTAAAATACTTACTACTTTTATTTTATATTTAACTCTTAATAATGGACAAATTACATGCGCCCTCATTCTAAATATTAATGAGTGTTATATTAATATTGAAATAGAGTTAACGTATTAACACTACTTTAGCATTATAATTATATATTTAGCTCAAACATTAATTAGTTAATTAATATTCTAAATAAGACGAAACAAATTAACAAAAAAATTATATAAAAACCAAATAGTGATTAATGATAAGTCCGATGTCTAATAATCACATATATAAAAAATCAAATAACTAATATTAGAAAGAAAAAAAATAATAATTTAATAAAAAATATTAGGAATGCAAAAAAAAATGATTACAATTCTTATAGTATCTAATGATCAATAATCCTATTAGTTCTCAAGTTTCTAACCATTATAATTTTCTAAGTATATATGCATGATTCTATCAATATTTATATATTTTGTTTGTTAAAATTACACATTTTATTTATTTATATTGTCATTCAAAGTATAATAATAATGACTTTCACTGATATATTGAATTTATATAATAGTAATTATAAATTAAATTACAACCATGTACGTAAATATATAACATGAATTTCAAAATATTGAGTATAATTTTTATAAGTTGTTTGAGAAATTATAAATTTTTAATAATTTTTTTATAGTTTAAATAATTAATTTATTTTAATCATATATATAACGAGTTAAATTTTTAAAATTTACATGAATAACATAATATAATATAATTTTATATAAAATATAAGAATCAAATATAATTAACAACCATTAATATTTAAATTATATGTAACTTAATTATATGATAAATTTGCTGAACAAGATTATAATTATTACTTATTTAATAATGAATAGTTCAATTATTAAAATCACGTGCATCGCTCCTGGATGATTGGGATAGAGAAACACATAAAATAATTGTAAAGTACTTATTATCTCTATTTTATATATGACTCTTAATAATGAATAAATTAGTAATATTCATATGACTTATAATACGAGTCCAATATTTAATAATCACGTGCAACGTACATCAATGAAAAACCGTAAATTACTTGTTATTTCTATTATATACATAACTCTTAATAATTGATAAATTATTAATTTTGTAACGCCAACTAATTAAGATCGTGTTAGAATAAGTATATGAGTGATATATATATAAAGTACATGAAAAGTATTAAAAATAAAATAAATTAATTAACAGATTAAATTTAATAAAATTAGACCACATAATTAAATTATATTTTTTTTATAGAAACTAATGAAACTAAATATATGTAAAAATGTAGAAATAAACATAATAAATAAATAAGAAAAGAAAAAGAAAAAAATGGCTACCAAAAAAAAGAATGGACATGAATTTGAGAAGTAAGTTGGTGAGGTGTTTTATTTTGGCTTAAAAACTTAGTTTCCATACAATTCTTTCAATCTCTTCTCCACTTTCCTTCCTCTTCCAATAGCAACTCTAATTCCTCCATATTTTCACTTAAGATTAATATTAAATTCATTCCAAACTAATTTGTTTTTGGTAAGTAATCTATTCTCCATTGTTATTGAGTTGTTTATAATTATTAGGATTGTGTTGTGACAGTGTGTTGTGCTCCAATTTTGATACTCATAAAGATTGAATCTGAAGAAGTGTCAAACATGAAAGTTGTAGTTTTATATCTTAAGTTTATGGTTATATAAATAAATTTCAAGATTGGGTCTATAGAAAAAGATATGTATAATTGATTGAGATTGATTTATGAAGGAGTATCAATAGAATACCCCACTGTGTTTGACTTGTTTTGACTTTCTTAAGGGTAGTATTTGAGGAAATTCAAAACATACAAGTTGTAACTCTCTGTATTGCCTAGTTATACATTAAATTTCATAATTAGATTCTTGGTGAATATTGAGTTATGGTAAAGGGAACCATAATTATCCCTTAATTGAACTATTTCCTTATACTTGTGCAGGTATAACATATTTGTAATGTATTTTTGGCTCCTTATAGGTCGAATTGGGTGAATATTAAAACATGAAAGTTTAAGGGCTATATTTTAGGTATATTTTGGTGAAAATATCATATTAAAATATTGTGTATTTTGTGATTTCCCTATTAATTAAGGACTTTAGAGGCTGAACTGATAAAAGTGGTAAACATAAAAAATGTCTTATTTAGGCTAATCTAAGTTTCTACAAAATTTCATCATAAGATAACCTACACGTTATGGATTATAAATTTTTAAATTTGGTAACATTAAACTGCCTAAAAATAGAAGACAAAATATATTTTGGAATTACACCAAAAATTGTGTAATGCTCTAAAAATTCTGAAATTTTAATAAGTTATAATTCTATGTGTTAGATTTAATTTGAAATAAGAATCATATAAATTAGACAAGTGTAGAAAAGGTTATAGAGTTAACAACTCCAAAAGGTCACATTGCCACTTAGAGAAAATTTTAGTTGTTTATTTAAATCATATTAAGGATAATTATTCTAACAATGTATCGGTCAATTACATTTTCAAATTAAGCTCTTAATAAGTTGGAGAATGAGGTGACCATCAAGTAGGATAAGTAAGCTCCACAGGTTTGGATTTTGAGTAAAGTTCCATTAAAATCTGTACATATTTGCATTTTAGTTCGTCATTTGCATATTTAATTGTGTATATATATGATTAATCGGTGATTTTATGTAATGTGATATAATTATAAACTTGAAATGATATATTAGATTGTGAATATGTATGGATTGTTGGAAAAGTGATGAATTTATATCTTATGACATATCATTGAATAAGGATTAATATATGATTATTAAATGCATAATAATTGTATATGAGGATAAAGATATGTTTAAAAACATGAAATAGTTATTTTGGGATGTGTTTCTTTGATAAAAATCGTACATATCATATAACTAGAAAAAATTTGTGATATGCATTTGGTTTGTAATGTTGTGTCTAAATTGTCATTTTCATAGTTTTGTGGTAAGTTGGTATGAAATTTTCAGATTTAAGAAAGTATTTAAGGTCTGAAAATTTTGAACATAGATATAATTGCATATGATTAGGAAATTAATTAAGATATTCTAACTAAAGGAATAGTCTTAATAAAGTTGATAATAACTTTTATTATAGTAATTGGATTGGTATGAAACTAATTGGAAATAAAAGTTAACATATAGTACTAAAAATATTATGAGAATTAAAGTTGTAATTCAGTCTGCAGCTAGATCCAATATAAATTACAAAATTCAGATTTAATAATACCAAATGAATGTTGGATAAAATTTAGTTGAACACTTTATAGTAAAATGATTATATCTTTTAATACAAAACTTATATTCAGATGATTCTTTTTGCAAATTAAAGCTATGATAATGAGTTAAAAGTTCACAGCAGATAATAAGGTCTGAATCTAATTATAAGATGGCTGAAATTAAAGTATAATATCAGGTTTGGAATCTGCTATTTGCATAAAATATGTATTGCAATTTTTTTCATGTGAGATTGTTTTGGGAAATTTTGATTTTGTTAGGCATATATAGACATATAATATATATATTAACCTGTGATATTTGTAATTCATAATATATATATATATATATATATATTTGTGTGTTAGTAACGTTAAAAAGGAAATTGTGATGGCGATAATGATAATAATATTGACTATATTATTAAAGTCCTATTACACCTAGCTTTAAACTAGTATAGTGGATAGTTGGTATGTCAATCAAGGGAAGAATTATATGCACTCGATACAATCTTAATGCTGGTAATGACACTATTAGTTAAAATACCGGTGGTGGCACTATTATTTAAAATGCTGGTGATAACAATATTATTTTAAAAAGTCAGTGATAGCACTATTATTTAAACAAGGTGGTAATTACTATATTAAATAGCCTGGTAATGGTAATCATATATTCCTATTAATTAGTTCGAATATAAGTGTTATGAGCTGGACTAGAACAAAATAAAACATAATGATAATAATAGTGATAATAATATTATAAGTAAATTAAATAATTGAAGATTATTGTATACAAGTTGAATGTGAAATAATTATTTATTTGTTGTATAAAAACTATACTAGCATATGAAATTTCTTTTGTAATATATGTTGTAGAACAAATGTGATTATATATGTAAAGTAAAACATTTAACAATAAAATTTGCATGGACTGAGTATGAGTGTGTATTCAAATGACATATGCATGTCCAATATTGGGTTATAAATTGAATATGATAGATGAATAATTTGGATATAATTTAGACTTTAAAGTAGTATAAAATGTATTGAAGTTTGGTTGTATATGATCATGTAATTGTTTTGTGTGTCTTCCTTATAATTTGAGAATAAAACTAAAGTATATTAATATCTTTTATTTGGTCAAACAAGATGAAATATTATATAATGGCATGATTTTAACTTTGTAATTAATTAGTTGTGCAATTGTAAAATGAATATTCAATATGGTAAATAAATATACATACGATGGAAATAACCATTTAATTAAAATAATAGATGGAAACAAATTAAATTAAGATAATATATAGAAATAAATTAAATGACATGGGTTATAATTATATTATAGTGAAAGTTAAATTGATAAATGAGATATATAATGCCATAAAAATATGATATAATCATATGTAATAGTATGTTTATTCTTTTATGACCATAAAATAATATGGTGATACTTGACATAAAATATATGTTATACATTTATGTGACTGCATAGGAGAATTTAAATATTTATATGTATTACTAAGTTAAAAATAATTTAGCATGAGTTTTTTCTCACGTAGGAAATGAAGCTTGTAAATATTAGAATTTAAAATTAATCAAGAAAAGTCCGAGCCTATATCAGAAAAGATACTGAAGACTTGTTTGTTGAGTCGGTTACTTTGTACTTTTATTTTAATTTTAATCATGCATTTGAGTTTAGATAATATGCCTTGTACATGTATAAAGAGTATGGTTTATAGATAAAAATATTTAAAATACAAATAATAATTATAACAAGTAATATGTATGTCTACGATAAGATATAAGAAATAAATTGAAAATACATATCTAATTTGATGTAAGCAACTAAATAGAAACAGTAATGAAAACAAAGATAAAAGAAAATTTTAATTCGGACATAATTACTTAGTCGGTTATATGACATTTCACTTATATGATGAGATTATTGCTTACTCGGTTATGTGACATTTTACTTACATAATGAGATTTTCTATTATATAGGTGGGGGTTACAAATTTGATAAATTTTGAGATAAATATACACTTATATAATTCATTATAAATAAAATATTATAAAAAGATAAAATAAATTAATAAAAAAATTATATAAAAATCAAATGATAATTAATGGCTAGTCTAATATTCAATAATTACGTGTAAGACATTAATAAAAAACTAGAATTAACTAAAAGACTAGAACTATAAGGTGTAAGGTATATTCGGCTCATGCAATTGTCTAAATTTATCATTTTACTTTTTATTCATTTTGTTACTTGCAATTGATTTGTAGTCCATATTATTTCCTATAAAGTTTGTAAAAATATATATATATAGTCTCCTAAAGCTGATATGATAAAAAAAAAATTTAATTTCTTTAATAATATCATATAATTGTCATGTCGTTTATACATATTTTTACAAACTTAATATGAAAAAAATAATAATCATTGAGGCAAAATGACAAATTTGAACTATCATAGGGGGACTGGATATATGCTTTATGCCGAACTATAAAAGAGGATGATGATCATAGAAAAAGACAATCCATGAGCTTTCAAATTTTAACTAATTCTCATCATCGTCAATGTCGGAGAAATCTAAAAAATCGTTGTTGTCAAAACCAACATCATCTGAACTGCAGTTATCATTGGTCGAAACAGATTTTGCATAGAGCTGCAATCGATTCAATTCAGCAAGGGCACCAAATCTCAGATGCAGAAGATCAGAGTTAAAGTCATCGGTAGACACAACAGACTCAGGTCCACGAAAATATTAGACGGAGATGGGGATTTGCGGTTGAAATCTTGGATCGAAGACGGCGAACTTGGTTTCCATATTTATAGCAGTAGATGCACAAGAAATAGAGCTCCAAAGCAGATAGAGAGAGATTGTTTGCAATTTTTTAGTAGCTTAATTCATTACGCCAATAGAGTTAGCGACATCGCTTGCTGATTCTTCTTCAAGCAAATGAAAATAGAGAAAAAAAAAAAAAGAGTAAAAATGAATTTTTTTTTTAGTAAAGTAGAAAAGAGACAAAACTATTGATATATATATATATATATATGTGTGTGTGTGTGTGGGGGGGGGGGGGGGGGGATAAACAGTGCTCTTCAAATTATATGTAGGTTTTGTTATTTGTTTAGATAGTGCACAAGGCCCCCTAGCCGCTAGCTCAATGGATACAGTCAACCCCTTTATAATAAACGGGTTAAATATAAAATGAAAAAAAAAATACAAATATCAATTTGATCACCATGATACGTACAAATTAAACCAATTCTCATAAATTTATCAAGTTATAATTAAATAATATAACTATAAATTACTACATATCAAAATAAAACAATAAATATTATAATTAATTAATATAATTATTACTTCATCAATTATAAATAAATTAGATTTAATTACCACAATTTTATAAATTATTATAAATTAAAATCAATTATTACATCATTATAAATTAAAATTAATTATTATAATTTTATTAATTATTTCAAATTAAGACAATATTTCATAGTTCATCATTTTATCTTTTATCCTACCATAAATTAAAATAAAATATTATAAACTATAATTTTTTTTATCTAAAAATTATAATAAATCAGTAAAAGATATACATAAATAAAATTTCAATCGGTTCAATTTAATTTTAAACATTTAAAACAGAACCGAACAAACTAAATTTTAGATAAAGAACCAAACCAAATAATCCGAAAACTGAATAAACTAAACCAAATAAATTCAATTCAATTCAGTTCGATTTTTAATTTCAGTTTGGTTTTGTACACCCCAGACAGTAATGCCTTTTGCAAGCAAGCTAAAACTGCATCCCTGTTTTTCTGAAAATCTCATAATTCCTCAAATTCTTCACAAGGTTACCTTGTCAGATCGTAATTTGTCCCGTAAACTGATCAATGAAGTTCAATCAAAATCAGTTCTGTAGTCTTGTATTACCCCACAACTTTTACTGCTTTTCTATCAATATTCAAATCGCTAAAAAGAGGTGGAACTGTATATGCTTTGCCCATGCCCATCAACCTGTTCCATTCAGGCACACCACGACATATTTGCAATTTCAGGCTCAGCTAATAAGACCGCAAATGAAACGTGAAGATTAGGCAAATATTGGCTGTAGATTTCAGTGAAGATTAAGCAAGGATTAGCTGTATATTTCATTGATTTGAAATTATAATTCACGAGCAACATGGATGTTCAAGACTGCACTAAGTGGAACCAAAATATACAAGAGTACCGCATATATACAAGTTGATACCTCATTGGACGCAAGTTTTTCAACAATTTTCAAGTGAGTTGTCCTTTAAGAGCTCTAGCTGCCCGGTCAATGGCTCTGGTAACTCTCCATATCTCATGCTGAATTGCTGCTTGCTGGTCTTGTCTACTCATGCTCATGGATCTAGAAATGGCATCTGCTACTCCAGGGAAGAATTCCAGTTTGCTTTCATAGTCGCCAGCAGGCCCATAAATCTACAAAAGATCATCAATTTGGTTATATTATTTCCTCAAACCCATTAGCTTTTTATTTCACTTGCAACATTTTTTTTTGTCTTATTCCCATTTAACTTTGTAACACTCATAAAAATTGTGAAAGTGGATGTGATAAACCCATACACTTAAATAACCCGTAATAAGATATAGTCTATTAAGCAAAGATGCCGAAACATGTGAATCAATGCATCTCCGAAGAACCATCATAAGCAACAACACAGTTGAGCTAGAAATTTCTAGTGGAGAAGTCGCATGAAGGTTTCAATTCTAGTTGACCTGTTAAAAGTAGAAGAAAATCTAAGCAAGAAGGATTAGAGACAGTATATTTTCCCAAAGGAAGGAAACAATAGTCAAAGTGAACCAATAAGTGAGTGTCAATATCAAACTATAGATTGTTGAGTGATTAACAGGAACATACAATTGATTGCTTTAATCCTGTTCTATTCTGAGAACCTATATTCCAGTAATGAACCAAAGCTATGAAACACTTACAAGATGCTTAAACCAATGTCTTCCTTGCAACCCATCTGCATCCAAGAAGCCTCTTTCAGCAAGCATCAGACGATCATTTAATGCACGCAACTTCAATGATACAAAATCACCCCTGGTTTCTTGCTGTCTTAATTTCTGCCCTCGAAACGAATGAATGCTTCAGAATTCTATAATTATGAATGCAAATATATTTTAAAATGCAAATGCCTAATAAGTGCATTCCATATGTTACCTTTGCTTCATTTTCTGTTTCCTTGGCAGCCAACGCAAGTCCTTGAATTGCATTACTTAATGGATTAAGAGATATGCCCTGGTTCAAAATGTTGCTCAACACATCTGTATGCCTCTGACAGGTAAGGAGAGCTTATTAGCTTTACATTGTGAACAACATAGGATTACTTCATCTATATATTTAAAGTACATTATAGCACGAATATAGAACATAAATGTGCACCAACTTTGTGGAAAATTGATCCACCAAACTGTTTCATCATCAGTAGACAGCAAAACTAAGAGAACTGATTACAACCATCACACACAAATTTAAGTGGGATGTCCTCCAATAAGATGGAGAACTCTTATTTAAATTATTAAACATTACATCTAATTTCTTATTGCGCTATAATTTTTTTTTTTTTAGAAAAAAAAAAAGCCACCTGAAAGTTAGTTCTGCTGGTTATAGATTTTATAATGGATTTTTTCACTCATAACAACAACATGACTAACCTTAATACAACACTGCTTTGAAAGATCAATGTGCTACTGGATACACATGGCTAGGTCACAATATTTTGAAGACGGGATCAACCCTAATGGACAAATTGCAATTTTGTCCAGACTTGGACTAAATCGTATTTCTTCTATATTTATAAGCAGTTAAATTTAATGGTTTTCAAAGAGAAAACTGATACCTCATCTAAATAACGTATAACTGCTAAAATATTTTGGTATAATATTGACCATTCCAAACACAAATTATACAACCAAGAAAATTAGACACACACCTGTAACTGCTCCGCATAAGAGAGGTAATCAAAAGGAAGAATAGAATCATCAGCTAGGTAAAGAGCTACAAGTCCCCAAACTCCAGCAACTGAAACAGCATAAAAAAGAAAACAATTATGCTTCAAGTTTTGTTATCCAATGACCTTGTACTTCATTTCTCACAAATACTTGTATGTACACGTGTTCTCAGAAAAGACAGCTGACCAGCCATGTGACGTTGAAACAGAGGATCTCCATAGCGTGTAATCCACTCATAGGAGTCAAAAGCAGTGTGATACACTGGGAAATCTGAAGGAGAAAAAGAAAAGAAAAAAAAAGGGAAAATTACCATATTACAAGACTGCTCTGGCATCAAATATGTACCAGCTCAGGAACCAAAAAATGGTTAAGGTATAAGTGAAAAACATACCTCTGCCATAATATATATCAACTGAAGGAACCCCAGCGTGTTGCAGAAATGGGGCAAAATCAGAATCAACTCTACTGAGTCTTTGGATCTGCAGTCCAGCAATAACAATCTCAATCAATATTCAGGACCTCTAAGAAGGCCAAAGAAAAATACGACATTAAATTATGGCTAAATAGAAGAAAAAGAAAACAACTATAAGCATAAAACTATTATCTGGACCGATTAGATAAATAGAACTATAGGCAGGAAAAATAAAGTTTATTATATTTAAGCTTAGCCAAAACAAGAAAGGTATATTCAAAAGCTTATGCCTTTTCCCTCAGAAAATCCTATAGAACAGTGTACTAGTACACTACAGCTTTGAAAGGAGTAATACAACAGAATTTAAAGTTTCATAAATCACAACTGAAGGAAGCACCAATTAAGTGAAGTAGGTAATAGGTGTGCATATAGTTAATCTCATATAGGAAAAAGAATGGACTTACACTGGTGACTTGATTTGTAGCTGTCCAATTCTCATATATCATTGAACCTTTAGCATCAGGATCCCTGACCTGAAATTATTATGTAAGATTAGTTGACATGCCTCTGGCAAAAGAGCAGGTAGAGACCAGCTTATGCACAAAGAAATTTATGAAAACACTTTGAAACTAGAATTATGCTTCTTCTATTATTTACCTTCTTTGTAACCTCAAAAAGAAGATTATCAAGCTGAGGAGTTGCACCTGCAAAGAATCCAGGCCCTTGAACCGCACAATCTACATTAAGGTAGGCTACTGCTTTGGCACCCAAATTGATGAGGTTCTGTTCAACCCACTCAGTAGATCCTATGGCAACAAAATATTTGTAGAGTTATAACAGAAAAGTTTTTACAGCCACATGCTTGTTCAGTTCTGTAACTCACAAAACCATCTTAAACATATAGGCATGCTCTTGAAGAAGCAACTACTGAGTATACTTTAAAAAAACAAAAATCCAACCAGTTATGATAACGTCTTTATGTAAAATTATAACAATTTGCATCCTGTTAATAACCAGAGGACCCATATCACACTGTAGCACAACTACAAACAGCAAGCATGACCACAAGGCAGAGCAAAAGCTGAAAGGTTCATCCATTTTGTGCAGATATAATGAAAGGCTGAAGCATGAGAAATTCAAATATCAATTGTCAAGCAAAGTATCCAGTGACGCAGTGGTCCTTTTAACATGATATGCAACACTCACAGTCAATAGAATTGTCAAAGTCACGACAGAAACTTCCAAGGCAGCATAACCGAAAATGATTTGTCACATGTGTTATTAATAAAAAAAAAATACAAAACATGTCTTAGAAGATAGAACTCATCAGACTTTGGATCCTTGTTCGTAAAGTTATTGATAGGTAAGCATCAGAATTGATATATGCTCTTCCCTCATCAAAATGCACGGATCAAAGTCAAGACGTGACACGCTATATTAAAGACAAATTGCAAGTCCAAATCTTGACAACTGACCATGGTATATTAAGTCACCGAAGAAGACAAAGCATTACCTACCATCCCGAACTCTTCCGCATCCCAACTGCAGAGGATAATCGTTCTTCTAGGGTTCCATCCCATCTTCATCAAAAAAGCATATCTTCGAGCAACGTCGAGTAAAGCAGCAGTACCACTGTTAGGGTCAACAGCCCCATAAGTCCAAGCATCTCTATGATTACCAAGGATCACATAGCGGTCAGACTCTTCAAATCCCCTTATGATGGCAAAAACATCGTGGATTGTTACTTCCTTTTCCTCCCCCTAAAACACAAACAGCAAAATTTGGAACCAAAAGTATCATGTGGAAATTGCAAAAGCAGAATTTTCAAAAGCAAAACGTACAGAAGTTAGATACTCCTAATCCTACAACTATTATCAATGGTGAACTGTTCACAGTCATAATTTATTCATAATTTTTAACCAATAAGTTAAAGCCCTAAAGTCAAAAAACCAAATTATAATCCTAAAAGAAAATGACTTTTCAGCATGTATGAAGTAAACAAAGCCCCAACCTGGTAAGTAAAGTTGACCATCATCGGACCAGGTCCCGCGCGAGCAACTCTAGACCGGCCGGAATTCCTCCACTCCGGCGGCACCATGGGACCCTTAAGAGACCTTAAGATGACGTCAGCATTCTCGAAGGACAAGGGCAAAGATGGAATTTTAGGGAATCTGTCCAAGACCTTGTTGTCCTTGAAGCCCAACCTCTCCCCTCCATCAATCCCTGCCCACCCAGGAGTCAGTGGGTCCCCTACTCCCCTCATAACAGTCCCCCTCTCCACTCCCCCTTCCCCTCCTCTCATCGTATCCCCCTCGGTGTACAATAGTACTGCCAGTGCACCTTTAGATTCAGCTATAATAACCACTCTCCCTCTACTCAACCCGCCACCTTTCCTCGCCAAAACTATACACCCGCTAACGTTCACCCCCAGCATCCCAAGCGCACGGTAATCCTCTTCACGCCCGTAATTAATGAAAGCAACCTTCGCATGCGCCGCACCAGACGGAGAATATGCGTGGTACGGATGCACAACGTCCGGCCCGACTTTACCAGCAATCTCTGTTATGGAAAAAGTAACGGCTGTTCCGTTACCAAAATGCGAAGAGAGTGATGCGTGCACAGGGTAAGAGAGAAGCACCTTGTACTCCACTTTATGTGTTTCTAAATTAAGATTCTTAAAATGAGAGTAAACGTAGTTAGTAGTATCTAAAGAAGCTTTCGTGCCGGCGAGATGAGGGTGGAGGGTGAGAGCGCGCAGGTAGGAAGCGATAGTAGTGTTGGAGGAAGAGGAGAGAAAGAGAGAGCGGTATCGGAGGACAGTTTGGGAATTTCTCGGATCGAGGTGAGGGTGGTAAAGTGTGTAAAAGCCCAGAATGCAAAGGATGACGAAGAAAAGATAAGTGCAGAGAGGTGGCGGCGGTTTTGAAGTAGCAGCGAACAAAGAGGCGGTGGGTTTTGTAAGAGGCGGAGACATTTCCGCTGTAGAGTCGGAGAGAGAGAGTGGAGAAAGAGTATATATGTTAGGGCTGGAGAAAGAAAAAAGAGGAAGATGAGCAGTTAAATGGAAGGAGACAGAAGGTGGTGGCTGCAGAGATTCACAGTAGAAAAGGCAGAGATACGGTGGGAACTTAAAATAATAATTGCAATTTGCAACAAAAAGAAAAAAAGAAATCGCTATCTTAAAATATAATTATAATTATAATATTAATAATCATAAATATAATGTCAACTATACTAAATATATTTAAGAAAAAAATGTATAAATTATTCTATAAATTATATTTTCAAGAAATCTTATTTATTCTAATTTTTTTATTTCAATTGACATAAAATATTTAAATTTTATCTGATCATTCACTTATTTTATTTAAATTGTATTAAAAATATAAATATTTTATATTAGATGTAAATTAGTTCATAAATTATACCTTATAAAATGAGTCACTTCTTTAATTTTAATTAATTGTGAATAGATTTTTAAATTTCAAACTCAATATTATATAATGCAAGTCATCTCTTATTATACCGAATTAGTTTATTGTTATAGTTTAAGACGCTTAATTACATTGAATTTAAAGTTTGAGAGTTTATTTATACTGAGTGTGACTTGTTATGTAAGATATAATTTAGAAACTAATTTTCATCTTTAGTCTATATTTAATATAAAATTAATTAATATCATGTAGTTATGGTGAGATCATCCTATTAGTGTTATATTTTTTTTATTGGTTAAAAATAATAATAATAATAAAATTAATGTTAAAATTCAATTTGATGCATAATGTACTAATTAATCTATTTTCAATGGTTAAATTTTTTTAAAAATAACAATAACAAAAAGTTGAATTTATTAGAATATATAATCCTACTTGATTATAATAGGTATATTAAAATTAATAAGGGCATACTTAAATTGATATTCTCATTTATAAAAATAAATAAAGGTCTTGAGTTTGAAACTCTTTCAAGAGAATTTGGTTTAATTAATTTTATATTACGATTAAAATTATTTAAATTTCCTATCGTTCAATTGTTAATAATTTTATTGTCCAAAATTTAAAATTATTGTATACTATCAATTGGGGGTGTCAAAATAGGTTATGAAACGTGAATCCAGTACGCGAAACACGTAAAATTAGCTGATTAGTGTTGAGATTATACGAGTTCGTGTTATAAACAGGTCAATTTATTTATGACACGGTTAAAATCGTGTAATTTTACAGGTTGACACGTGAATCTGTTACAATTCGTTTATTTTTTTGTGTCATGCCGTGTCAACTCGACCCAATATGTTTATAACACGTATAAATTTACTAAAATATCAAGATTAATAGCGTTATTTTATAAAAAATAATATTTAAATATTATTTTCGTGTCGTATCGTATTAAATGATCCAAAAAGCATAATCGTGTCGTATCAAATGACAAAAAAAATATAATCGTATCGTGTTCGTATTAGATTTTATGAACCAACTACAATCCGAAAATTAAACGGGTTACACATATCATATTCGTATGACCCGTTTAATATTTGTGTCAATCCGATTAATAAATAGATCGTATTCGTATTGATTATAATCGTGTTACTTGAATGGATCGACACTATACGAACACAACTCGTCGACCCGTTTTATACCGCTGCCATCAATATTAAGAACTTCCATTTAATTAATTATTTATTTATCTCTCAATTTTTTATTATTTTAATAGAAAAACAAATTAAACTGAAAAATTTTACCTTAAAAAGCTAATATAGACATTGCCTATATATGCGTAAGGATATATTTGCACATGTAAAAGTGGCATAAGGATTTCCATATTGACTTGGTTCATCAGAAATGGGGTTGTGTTCTGCGTTGATAGTTTTCTTCTTTACTTTTTCATGGCAAACACTGTTATGATTCATATATGAGATTAAAGATCTAGAGCAAAGATAAATGACAGAATGTGATGTCAGTATGCTGCCCCTGAAATAGTGAGGCACAAAACCTTTTTATACGTTTGTTTCACAAGTTGGTTTTGGGATACTATTTTTTCCTTTTTATCTATCTTTATTTTTTCTCTAGAAAAAGGAAGTTATAAATCCCATTTAATAATCCCTACTAGATTTATTTCTTTTTCTTTAAAAAAAAAACAAATTAAAGACCATGTTTAGTATTGCGCCGGAGAAAAACATTTTTAAGAATAAATTTTTTAATTTTTTGAATTTTGAAAATTTCTTTAAAAAAACTGATAAATAAATTTTTTTCCAAATTTTAAAAAAATAGTGTATAAAAATAAAAAGAACTTAGTCAATTAAATTAAAAAATTACAAACCTATTATTTTAATGGTCAATATCAATTCTAAATACTTCTTAACTATTCATGAAACTATTCAAACCAATCGGATTATATTTGGGTTAATTTCATTTATAATCACTAGACTTTGTTCTTATTGCAGTAAAATTATAAAGCTTTTTTTTGTCCCAAAAAATTGTTGAACTATATTTTCATTTCACTTAAAATATTTATGGCTAGTTTTCAGTAACACATCAATTGATTCATTAGATTTTCAATGACACATTAGCTACTACGTTAATTTTTCAGTTACTCATATATAAAATTTGGCAAAAAAATAACTTTAGTGAAGTAAAAATAAAGTTCAAAAATTTTTTTGAAACAAAAAAGCTATAATTTTAGAGCAAAATTTGGTAATTTTAAATGAAATTAAGCGGCCTATGTCTATATCTATGTAGAATCCCTTCTAACTTTAAAAGGTGGTAGAATATATAAAACGTGTGGCTATAAATGACGGGAAAAAGGGTTAATGCTAGCTTTTGATATGGAAAAGGACATGAAGCTTTTTCATGATTTTTATTCTTTTGTGGGTTATGAAAAATGAAAATGAAATGAGAATCCATGTCTTCTCCTTCTTCTTGTTTGCCTTCTTTAAAACTTTCACTTTCACTATGTGAACTTTATTGCCAAATTAAAGCACATTCTTGCTCTGTCTCTTTATTTATGAAGAAGTGGATGATTCTTGATTGCTTATTGCTTTTGATGGGATGAAAGTGGGGTGAGCATTAGCTTTGATGGATCCCTTTATCTCCTGAAAAATTTACATATATGGGCCTCTAAATTTGGAAAATCATTAAGGGATGCTCTTCTTTGAAAGGAGAGGATACTGTTGTTGGGAAGACAGATGGGTCCTCCAAAGATTTCCACTGTTTAATTTTGATGTTCAACATGGGTTTTATAATTTATTCATTTATATATTGCTTGGTTGGTATTTTGCTACATTACTGTCATGCATTAGCGTGACATGGTACCATAAAGAAAAGCTGTGAGGTGTAAAGATGGAGAAAAATAAAATAATGTATCACATAAACAATCAATCATACAAGTAGCTTAACATAATTTCTTACTAGGACTATAAGAAAAATATAGAAATGCTAAGAACACTTCTTTTTAAGACACTTTCCAATACTTTTCTACTAATTGATTAGTGAAAATAGAAAAAAAAATCTAAAAATGAAGAGAAAAAAAATTATTTTTGAAAATTTATCTCCTCTCATTAACCAATAAAAGATCAGTGTTTGCGAAAAGAATCTAAAAAAGATAGTATCCTTAGCATTCATCGACAAAATATAACCAACTTTATGCTTATGGTGTTAGACCTCACTAACAATTAGAGGCAAAGTGTGATAAAAGTTGTGGCAATTTTACCACAAAGTTACAAAGAGCAAAACCAGTGCACGAGTGGGCAGTAGGCTGAGTTAGATGATTGGAGAATACACATTTGGTGATTATTGCTCTATGAAATTGAGTTGCACTCAAGCAATATTGCTGTTTTGGTAATGGTGACCACACATCAATCCACACATATTGAAAAAAAGTAAAATATGAATTAAATATGTGCATCATTTAATGTAAATGACGCACAATCTAGATCAATTTCATAATTAAAATGACCAAAAAACAATAAATCCGCGGGTTGCTTAAAATATTCTCAAGACAGATATGAAATATTACGTAGACAGTAATAGTATGGCATCATGTACAAAAAAGAAGGCAGGCAACATCCTACAATGTAAGAGAGCACATTAATGGTTAAATGCTAAAAGAGTGTACTAATATAATTGGATTGAGGCCTATAGTCACTGAAAAACAGAAAGCCAGTTAACAAATTTCCATCAGCTATGTGTACAATTCCGGAGACAGACACCTCCCTACCTTTAACATTTCCACTTTTATGCTATGCAGCTATAAAATTCCTCAAATTCAAGCTAAAATTTGTATCAAACACCAACAATGGTATTATAAGTACCATAACCGGCAAATAGCAATCCACATATCAAAAAGCAATAATCTAAGCCTTTCTGCCAAAAATTCAAGGATGGACCTAGTAATATAAGGTGAAATGTGGCTGGCAAAACGAACGAGATCAGTGCACATACAGTACTGCCCACAAGAGAAGCAAATACACCAAACCCAGGAATGAACGATGCCAAAACTGCTAAGATAACAATGAGAATCGTGCGACTCACATATTTTCTGACCATTCCAGCTCTTGTTAAACTCCCATCTTCATTAAAGCATAGCTTTTGATGCCATCCACTGTTCTCCAGCTTTCCCTCCACAATTTCATGAATTGGGTGTACCATGATTGGGAATGTGAATGCTAATCCCAGACACAATCCAATCTGTTTCCAACCAGAACAGCTATAAGATTTTATTGCTTGATAATTGAGATATTCAACAGAGAAGGATTATAAGTACAAAAAATATACTGGAAAACAATTGGCATGAATGTTTCATTTTCACATTTGCAATTGTTAAGGAGTCTATATGGTACCAAATCATGATTTAAGGAGCACAATTATTATAATGAATGGTCCACATAAGAAGAATAGTTTGTTAAAGATAAATGTGTCTGATAGTTATAGAAGAACCAATGTAGATTCTTATGTCTGATAATTAATATAAGAAAACAACTGGTGATCAGAATCTATGCAGAAGTTGAAGTGTGGACACACATCCATAATGCCTAAGCATATGGATCTTTATCTATTAATTTTATACTTGGTTTTATATGCTTTTCCATAAAGGTTATATGCTAAAAACAGTGAACTCCAACTTGAGATTGTGATGGTTAATGACAATTATAAGATAATGACAAAGTGGACAGGTAGGAAGGTATATGTTCATGTATTAAAGAGCAAATGGTACAAGGAACTAGATCCAAATTCTAAAGCTAACTCTGTCACATCAATTTTCCAGACGCAATTGGAACTTTTCACAATAAGAAAAAAATCTTAATAGAGCCAGTCATTTCTAAACCGTAGAGAGATCAGCAAAAGCAACTGTAATATGTAAGCTGTAAAATTGAAGGGAAGATAAAACCGAATACCTGGACAGCCATGGTAGACCAATTGTGGGGCAAATTGAGGGTTATAATATCTTTGGTTTGATCACCATAAGCCATATAACCAGAAAATCCAAAAAGAACATATACAAGGGTAATTCCAGTGAATGCTTTGGCTAATAAACTAGGGAATCTGCCCCTTTCTCTCATTGATGCCTCTAATGCCAGTGTCATACCAAATCCTTCAAAACAAAAAACTGCCATCCCTCCAGCAAATGGCAATCCTCTTATTCTAGATGTGACTGCAATTCTATCACTGAACTTAAATTCCGCGTTTAATACCTTTTCTACATCCTCTTTCACCACAATTGCCATTGCTAAGACATTGCATACATCTGCGAAAATGCTAAAAGGCGCTAAAGCAGATAAGGATTCAATCCAAGAAAGTGCTATTTCAAGAGGTACTAATAAGAATATAAAGGATGAGAAAGTGAGGCCATGACCATTAAATATGGATTCCAGATTTTGGCCAATAAAGACTAAGTATGCTACTGATCCTCCACACTGGGATGTAAAAATAAGAAATTCTGTTAGGTAACGGCCTGTATTGCCCATACAGTTGTAACCCAAATCACCATATGTTTTTGTTTCCTGTGTTAATTCTTCAGCTGCCTGCTTGTCTCTGCATTGAACCTGTCCAGCAAGAAAGTGAAAAAGAAACCCATTTATAAAAAGAAGCGCAATTTTCAAAGATTGATTAAAAACATAGTTGTTAAAAGCGCACCCGAGACTCAAGGCTCACCAAGCTCCAGCCTCGGTGCCTTGAAAACCCAAAGGCGGGCGCTATCACAAAGCCACGCGCCTTTGTGACATTAGTTAAATATTTATATTTATTTTGTTGTTTTTAATGTCGGAAAATCTAAACCATTGATTATAAATTGAAAAGAACTCTTAGTATGTCTTACCACACCTAATTATTTCCAAAACAAACAATAAAAAAGAAAAAAAAGAATTAGGGCAAAGAAAACATTTGTTTAAACCTCCACAAAAATAATTTGAATAACACAATTTAGGCGCAATACTAATTGTGCTTTAGTATAATAATTCATAATTAATAAGTACTAGAATTTGTTAAATACAGTATTAGTAAGCTTAGAATCTTTGTATGTTTAGTAAGCGTAAGAGCTTTGATATCAAACCTTAATTAAGTTTTATTTTTCTTTGTATATGTGTTTCTATTTTATTGTTATAACTTATGTGTTTTGAATTTTAATATTTATAATATCATATCACTCTGCTAATAATAAAATTTATAATATTTTTCAATTATTTTTATTTTTGAGTCACTCTGTATCTTGGGCGTAGGCTCCAAGACCGTTGTGCCTTGCCCCTTTAATAACTCTGATTAAAAAATTAAATAAGAGGAATGCTAAAACACCCTTCATTTTTTCAACACTCTCTTTTTTATTGCAATACGGAGATAGAGATGAAATTTTATTTTTAAGAATATCTCTGTTCTCAACAACCATGAAATAGAGAGTGTTGAAAAAAAAAGTATCCAACATTCCTCATAAATAAAAGAAGATTTATAAAGTAAGCCCAAATTGATTTATATTGATATGATCATGTTAAAATTCTTTATAGTACATCTAGACTAGAACACATGAACGAATAAAGATGATGAAGACCAAAAATCTTTGAATTGACATGTCATATCTACAAAACGGAGTCAAAGGAACAAAAGCTAAGTGGGCAATTGCTGCAGAGCAAAACTAAAAAAGACATCTAAAAGAAAACAATAGAAGAATGAAGTGACTAACCAGCAAAAGCATGCAATTACAGGTTGCAATTCCAGCGAGAAAAACACCCAGCGAGCCAGCAAACCAACCAGCGATTCGAAAAGCAAAAGGGAGGCCTAAAATACCTGTACCAACTATTGATACAATTATATTCCCAAATGCTTGGAGAGTTGAAGCTGTCCCTGTTGATGAAGAAGATTTAAGAAGAGGCACTAAAGAGCTCGTCAACTCACCACCCATCTCCCTCTTTTTGCCTTTTTCTTTTTAATTTCTCTTCTCTCTGCCTCCTCGAATTTCTGTTCCTCCCTCTTATTTTCTGGAAGATGCGTGAAATAATTAGCTAGCAGACAAATCATTCGCTGTTTGTGGCGGTTGGTGGGTAGCCCAATTAAACGCAGCGTTTTGCCTGTGAAATTATGAATGCAAACAATACGATCATAAGAGGATAGACCTAAAGAGGCCGTAAAAGATAATTTGATATTTCTTTTTTTTTTTTAGGAACCTATAGGATCAAATTAATATAATCAATCCTTGCCTTTTCCTTTTTAATATTTTAAAATTATTAATTATATAGATTTAATTAAATCTTATCCAGGTTGAATTTTAGTAATTTAGCTCAATATTCCTTTTTATTATAGGCTTAAGATGTATCCAAAAAAAATTTTTTCCCAGGATAATCGTTATCCTACATTCATAAAACTTGAATCTTTTTTTTTTAATTTTTATAAATAAAAATATCAATTAAACTATTATTTTATTGGTAAAATATATTAATTCTTCCAACAAATATATATGTATATTAGCAAATAGAAACTAATCATAGTAGTTCATGTTGCCCCTTAAACCAAATAAAATACGAGTTTTTGACACAAATATCCTAATAAAATTACTTAATTATTGAATTACCTTCAAGATGCACCAAAAAGCTTCGTTCAAATAAAATGTATTTCTCCAAATATCTACTTTCCTTATTGGATAAAGAGTAGTAGTTACCTATTTTAAAATTTGGATTATATTAGATTCTTCAAATCAAGAAATTAATTATAAAAATAAATAAATTAAACATATTATAACTGATTTTAACATTAAAAGTTGCAAAGAAATAAGAGATACACTACTTCATCAACAATAAATCTTCAATTTCTACTAAATTTCTGAAACACAAACATAAGAAGATAGATAGTAACTCAATAATAAAAGTTTAAATGTAACATCTTATATATATTTTTTTTGTTTTATGTACTTGGTACGAAAAGAAACATATATTACAATATAAATAGTAAATTATCAAATAATGTGATTAGAAACATTTATCTACATCCACATTTAATGAAATGTTGTTTACATAGCCTTTATTAAAGAAAAATGAATATAAATATGTGATTTAATAATTTATTGATTAAATATTGTGTAATATAAGCTTTTTAATATATATAACATTATATTATCAGTTGAGTGCGAAAAAAATAAAACAAATAATGTGCTGATAGTGAATTAAGTGTGTTAATTCAAAATATCAGATATTATATTTTTATGGTATCAGAAAGTTATATTCGGTTATTTTTATAGTATATAATACTACTTCCTGGATATATCACACAACAATATATTTTGCCACAATAAGCGTATGTTAACTGAAAATTATGTAAGTATTATGTGATACTAAATTCTACAAAAAAAAATTTAGAAAGAAATAAAATGGAGAGGAGTTTGAGAAATTGCAAAGTATTAGAAACAGAGAAGAAAATAAAATATAGGAACCAAAGATTATGAGATTTAGTGTAATTCAAATGTTTATCAATGCAATTTCCATTCAAATTCCTTTTCCATGGGTTTCTTTCACAGTTTCTCATATTTTCGTTTTTTTCTTCATTTGTTTTTCTTAATTTAGAAATTCACTTTATTTACATTTGTCTCCCACGTATGAAGAATCTTACATACCTCCGAACAGTAAACTGATTAGAGAATGAACAATTAAAAAAAAACCAGTCGCATATCCCCCTTTTTTCATGAAAAACCTCACGCCCAGCTAAACACCCCACCAATGAAGAATCCCACAGCAGGCATAACACCAAACTGATTAGAGAATGGGAAGAAACCCATCATTTTAAAATTGGAATTTTTAACACGAATAACTTAATATATATGAAATGAGTTTCAATCGAAGAAGGAAATTAGTGACTTTGACTAACAGAATTAAATGAATTTGTGAGTGTTTGATTAATTTGAAGTTGAAAATATAATGGGAATTTGGTAATTTAGGAAAGTTTTTTTAGTTAATAAAACAAATTTGAGGATGTAATGATAATTAGTTTTAAAGACAAGTCATTATGTGTAATTATTTCATGAAATACGTTACCAGCAATAACTCTAAATGGGCTTTCCCCAATGGGCTGTTATCCAATTGAAAATACGAATTTGGACACAAAATTTTCATTCTATTAAAAAAAAAACATGAGGTTGCCAATTCCACTGTTCTTCAAAATGCGGTTTTTAATGTATCCATATGTTTGTGCCGTTTAATTAAAAAAATTATGAACATGCCGCATGATACTGTCAAAAAGCCTTAAAAATTGGTCTCACACACTTGGTAACATAAAAAAAAAAAAAGTGCAATTGAGTTGTCCATTCAATCAAATATTGATCCAAAAAATTACAATCGAATGAGAATTGAAAAAAAAAAAAAACAAAAACACAGAAGGAATTTACGAAAATTAAATAACCTATGGATATTTGAGTAAAATTTCTTATAAATTGGGGATCCAATATCATTTTCCCTTGAAAATAATAGATTGCAAATAAAAAAAATAAAAACGCAATCACTTGTAATTGATTTTTTTTTTTAATTTTTATCAAATGAATTGAATTTATAAAAAGTATGTTAGAGTACCACAATCAATTATATTCAGAAGTTATGAATTGAATTGAAATTTTCATGGTTGTCTTCTTCTTCAAAGAAATAATCATTTCCAAGGGAGAATAAGAGCTTAATTATTTAAATTTGGAATTCTGACTTAATGGGAACTTTTGAATTGATATATTTTGATAGCATGCCACGTTCTAATGTTGTGTTTTAGCTTATGCAACCAATACAATGGATATGATTGCATAAAAAATATTTATAATAATAAATAAAATAATAAAATCTGAATTTTCCCACTTTCTATTGCTATCAAAATCATTGCTTTTCGGAGTGTTGAATTTCAATCATATACTTACTATTTAGCATTATACAATTGGGTTGTGAGTTATATAAAAAGGTAAATCATTTTGTTACTTGCCCATATAAATGAGCGAAAAGATTCAAACTCAAAATATTTTCAAATTTTTTTAAATAAAAACATTAATTAAATCATTTATTGATTCGCTTAATGTATTGTTAAGTGAATATTTAATAGTCTAATTTTATAATTATTAATTTTTTGTTGATTTCAAATAAAGAAGCATATTCTTCCAGGTGCAAACAAGAATCACATTACTCTAAGAGCTGAGATAGGACTCTCCCTTAAGAATATATGAACTCCCAAAAAATGTGAAATCTATATGTATTAGTGGTTTACAGTTTTTTTTTTTTTTTTTTAAGGAAAACGACCGATGAAAATTTAGATGGTCCAAGTCGTCCAGCTGAATTGAAAGAGATACATATAGTGAATCATGAGAAAGAAACATTAATGGCTCAGTGGTCAATAGAAATATTAATGGCTCAATGGTCAATACTGTGGTGAGAAATTATGGGAGCTTCGTTTTCTTTCTGAAATGTGTGGCGCTCTACTACACAAATTGACCGGCAACAACCAAGTTGTTTTGTATGTGAAGACTGAAGTGCAATGGTGAACATTGACATTTGATTCTTGCATTCTTAATGTTTCCACAAACTTGGTTTTGTTCATTTAAAGAAAATATTACAATCACATAATTAATAAAGCACATCCTCTTAATTAGTTTTAAAGATATTTTATAATAGGATTTAAATTCAAAATTTTGATTAATAAAAAAAGAATTCTTACCATTTTATCCTATCCTTTAAGGGTAATCATGGAATTAATTAATAAATGCAATAGATTGGATAAAATACGATAAAGGGTAACAAATATATGGATTATGGTGTAATTATGGATTATATTGACTATACATAACAAAGTGTAGTGAACTAGAATTGAATTAAATATTATGGAAACAAGAGGTGGATAATGCACCAAGTTCCCAATGCGGCTTTTGCTTTGACAAATCAGAAATGCTACGTCGCTGCCCAAAAAGAGAAGATATTTTTCATTCCGAAATACAATTTTTTTTTTTCTAAATTTTTACCTATTCGTATAAAATATTTATACTCTATTTATCTACTTACATATTTTATTTAATTTGTATTAAAAATACAAGTATTTTATATTAATTAGAACAAAAACTGTGTAATAAATAATATTTGTCTTTTTCATTTTGTAATTAAACTTAATTAATTAGTTTAATTATATTGTTTGAGATAAGAGTTTATCCATTATGTCTCCTGCCAACTTAATTGTGCCATACCATTTTGCTTTGTTTTAATTAAACCTTATAATATATAAATATAATTTTTAATTTATTGTCACAGAACAATATATATATATATATATATATATATATATATATATACCACCTATAAAATTATTATTAAATTGATGTTAATAAAGAGAGATGTTTTTTTAATGTGTAAATCCACACTACTTACCAATAAATTTTAATTAATTTAATGATATTCGTCTTGTAAATAAATTGTGATGCTTCGGATTCAAATTCAGTTAGTTAGATCCATTGTATCTAAAAAAAATCTATATAGATTAAAATAAAAATTTATAATTATATTCTAATACAAAATGGGCAACCTTATCCAATATCACAAAAAGATTTCACAACATGCTATATATATATATATATATATATATATATATATATATATATATATATATATTACAAAATTTAGCATCATCAACCTCTAATTAATACATCTTAAAATTAATGCATGTCTTCCATCTAATAAGGCAAAAAACAGAAGCTAGTGCAAACTCTACTAATTAATTTATAAGTACTAATACTCAACAAAGAAGTGAAAAAATAAAAACAGAAAGCCACATAACTTTGTTTGCTTTAACCATATATAACTAATTAAAGCTTATTATCTCAATGATGAACTTGTTGACGAGTTGAATAAATTGATCAGCAGGCTGAGAGTATGGATTATTAGTAAAGAAACCATGTTCCATCCCCTCAAATTCAAAGTAATCAATTTTCTTGCCCATCTCTTTTAATCTTCGACCATAATCCTCAACCCTATCTTTCAACAATTCCTTGCCTCCAACAATCACCAAGATTGGGTCAAGAGCCAAGGGTTCAAGATTCAAGCTCCTTGGTCCAAATGGGTTAGCCAATGGGTGGTCTCTGCCTTCTCCAACAGGCATAGAAAGCCTCCAAAATCTGTGGTCAATATTTTAATAATTATTTAAACCCAACAAAAATAAAAAGGAAACAAGTAACTGTAACTTTCATATAAAAGTTCCTTCAATTATTGATCAACTTTTTTCTCTATCAGATAATATTGGAGAAGGCACTAGCCATAATTTTTTTTTGGGTCTAGGCACTAACCCATGATTCATGAAATGTTAATTTTTTTGCTTGTTATGTCGCTTTCTTACTCAGAGATGCATATATGAATATTTTTCAATGCCTTTTTCCCAGAAAAAGGGGAAATTTCCTTTTTTTTTACTATATCACTTATAAATCTATTTACCAATAAATTTTAGTTTAGTGGTATAGATTTGGGCGACCAAAATTAGGAGATTTTGAATTCAAATTTTCAATTGAAACCTTCTACCAAAATAATCACATCTCTATTCAGTTTGACCTGTCCTTCCTTTGATTTGGAAGTATGCATGTATATTGAAAAGGGAATGATTGGAAGTTTGGAACTATAATATTAGGGTTTTGAAATTGGACATGTTTAATGAATTTTTTTTTTGAATATGTGTACTCAGGCTATATATTAATGATGTGAGACTAATCTTATTTATGCCGGGTATGATTCCGAATGGCGGCAAATTATTCATACAAGAGTTTTAAAGTAGCTGCATTTCAGAATTCGAAATATCTAGTTAACCTGAAAAAGTTCTGTATCAACTCATTCTCGCTCTCTTGGATTGTTTAATGAATTTTTAAATCCTAAGAGTTTATAGGCAAGAACCCAATTTGGAAATGATTTAATAGATGTTTGTACACTTGGAGAAAGGAAATGGATGTAATAATAATAATAATAAATAAATAAAAGAGAAATGGGTGGGTCTAATGGCTCTTTCAAAACCTTTATATAAGGAACTTTTTTAATCTTTGGTTTGATGAAAAATGAGGCCAAACAACAAGTTGAACGATTCTTGTGCATAGATCGACAGATCAAACTCCATCAATCCCTTTTAATGTCAAGCTCATATCGTTTTAGTGGTCCAACTAAACAACAAAATTCAAACAAACAACTCCAACTTTATTAGCGAGAAATGAAATTTTGTGATAATTTCATCATTAAAGTTAAAAATTTTCTAATTTCCTTTTTCTTTTTAGATAATTATTTGATCAATGATAATTATAGAAACATTAGTGGAAATTAATGGGAAAAAAAATTGCCGTATCTTTTTGACTCTGACATTTGATTATGTATATATAGTAGCGCAAAATTTGATTCTAGTAAATGCTATCCTTTTCAAATATGCCATTCGAATCATCAAAGATATTATGGGGTAGGCATGATTTCCTCCCTAATTAAAGAAAAGACTTTGAAGCATATCTCCCGCACTTAATTTTAATTATGAAAATATATTCAAGAAAACTAAGTTGTTGGAAAAAGAAATTCAAGAAAATTAAGTTGTTGTAAAAATGTATGCAAAAGTTTTTTTTTTTGTCTACTGTAGGTGGAATGCCACTCTTGAATTCGAGGAGAAATTGTTAGATAGACACAAGTCTATTAAAGATAAAGCCTAAAGCTCCTTATGCATGCCGTTAAGGCAGAAATATTTACACTGCCCCAATCAAACAAAGGGAGTAAATTTCTTAGTGTTCAATTTGAAAGAATGAAAGCAACACTTTCAGAAACCAATAATTAAGAAGACTGCACTAATAACCCTATTGACATTAGCAAATTAACATTATTTTGCAACTATATATATATATATATGACATCATGCAACTATAAGAAACTTCTAAAAATATATAGTACTACAAGCACTAATATATAAAAGAGAAAATATTACTCAGAAATCATGATCCTAATCTATAATTAAAGTATTAAATTTATATATTGATAAAAATTAGATAATTATCATAGAGTATTATAAAATAATTAAAATTAATTTATGTGCATGATGTATGGTGCATGCCTATTGGAATTCACATGATATATGATACGTGGAGAAATGGAACTAATAAATTCTTAAAAAAATTTAGTGATTTGTAAATTAATTATTAATTTAATCACACAATAATATATATTTAATTATTATTAATTAATATAAAAATAACATGCATATATATTCCCGAATTGGTATATATTGGTTGAAATTAACTAAAAGTTTGTTAGAAAAAGTAAATACCTGTCTAATATCTCGAGGTTCAACAATTGTTCACTAGGCCCTTCCTCTGACTTTGTCCTTACAACCCCTCCAAAAAATGGCGCCAACAGAATGTAACCTCGTACTCGAACCGGTGCCAAACCGGTCGAACCAGCACCGAACCTAACCGCTAAGTGGTGAGCAATATTTCCCCCAGATGAATCACCCATAACAAAAACCTTGTGTAAATCCACACCACCATTTCTAACCCATGCATCCCCATTTTCACTTAAAACCTGAGCTTGAAGCCACTGCATGGCGCTTACTCCGTCGTCCATGGCTGCCGGTAACCTGTGTTCGGGAGCCAAACGGTAGTCCGGGGCAATCACGAGGGCGTTGAGGCCGGAGGCCAGGCGTAGGCAGCAGTTATGACAGTTAGGCCAAACGCGGGAACCGACGCAGAAACCACCGCCATGGATGAAAAACAAGACGGGCAGTTTGTCGTTTGAAGTGGGTTTGTAAAGACGAAGATGAAGGTTATGGGTTTTATCAAAGAGACAATCTTTGAATTGGATGGAATTATCATCAATAACTGGTATATGAAAGTCTATATTTTTGGACCTGTGAATGGAGCCATCACTGAAGACTTGAAGAACACCCATGCAGTCTTCTACTATATGAGGAAGAGATCCCATGTTCTTGTTTTTCGGTATTTTGGCAATTAATGGAGGTGATGATGGGGCATATATAGGCAATAAGAGGGGAATTGTGGAGAGAGAAAGTGAAGGGTAAAAGTGTAATTTTGAGGAGAGAATGATACTATGACAGAAGAAGAGAAGATCCCAATGCAGAGAAGAAATAGAAAAGTGGTTGAACGATTAATTAAAAATTTTGAGTTTAAATTTTAAATATATAATTGATTTAAAATTTTTGAAAAAATATTTTGCAATCTATCAATAATTTATTTGGCATATATACTCTAAATAAATGGTACTAATTCTGGATAAAAAACAGGAAAGAAGAAAAAGAAAGGTAGTGAGTGGCATAAACAGAGGCATAGCATAGATAAGGTAAGGTTGTAGTAACGTTCGATTGTTGGGATTAAATTAAAATTGCATTCAATGTTCACTGACTGTTATTTTTGAATATATGTTGTGAATCTCTTAATTTGACCATCCTTGGATAAGACAAACCGGTCTCATTTGAATAAAATTATTACATAAGAGTGATTTGTGTGAATTTTAATTTATTCTTAAATGGGTCAAAGGGCAAATAAATCTCTTAAATATGAGACAAAATGCATATTGATTTTTTTTAATTAATCCCATACTAAAAGTTTGACCTAATATAAAATGAATCGAGATTCAGCAGTTGATGAATTCAACTAAAAGTTATATGTATATATATTTTTTTAATTATGAGGCCTCAATAGTCTATAATTTATATATCAGAAAATAGTTATTTTTTTTTATATATATCATAAATATATTAAACTTTCGCTAATATTAATATATGGTGACAAAAGAACCGAAACTTGAGACTTCCCACGTTCTTGCAAGGCTACCAATTACAAAATTTAGTAAACTGTAAAAAGTTAGTAATAATAATAGAAAGTCTAACAGTGTGCTAATTTCCGCTCTCTCCTACCTCCATTCTGTTCTATCGGTTGTTTTTATACCCTCTTTTAGAAAGACAAAAAATAATAATGAGTATACATAAAGAAAAGTTAATTGGATAAAAAGTTTTTCATTAATAGAAGACGGATTAATTACATAAATAATACTAATTTTTATTACTTGTTATAAATTAGTATTAAATCTTTTAATTGTTACAAATTAGTACTAGATATTTTCACTTTTGTTGCAAATTGGTACTAAATATTTTAATAACATTATAATTTGGTATCAGCATCAAAATTATAGTAAAAAAAGTTAACATTGCATGCACGTATGCCGACACATCATTTTGTTTGACTAGAATTTTGATATTGTACCAAATTGTAAAATTTTTAAAAAATTTCATACCAATTTATAATAATTAAAAAGTTCGGTACCATATTATACTAAAGTGAAAATATTTTGTACCATTTACATAATTATCACTAGAGAAGACTTACCCAAAACCACGATATAGGTAAAATTGAAAAAAAAAATATATATTTTTTAATGATAATCTAAAATATTAATTAAAATAAAATAAATTTTATTTTTTACACGACATATAAAACATCACGGAAAAAATATTTTATTTTTTATGCTATACCAATATTTAATGGATTAATTATATCCATTGTCACTAAATTATTGATAATAGATTTGACACGTCATCTAAGCAATCAAAATTAAATTTAAATTGAACAATTCTTATGTTGAAAATTGAAATTTAAGGATAATATTATTAATTAGTCCTAATTTTGAGGCACCTATGGATATAAAAGAATTAGAACTTTTCTTATGTGGTCTAATTCTATAAGTTCAACTCCGACCAACAATTGATAGATAAACAGACTGCCTAATTATAAAATTCTCAATAAATAAACTTGTAATTGTTTCTTCTTTAAATGGATTAAATTTAGTAAACTTGTTGGAAATTTTAGAATATTGCAGTTAATATTACTTTTTACATATTACACTAGTATTTTTTAAAGTTTAAAAATTATATTATTTGTTCTTTCTGTTTTTTTTTCAGTTAAATTATCTAGTTATTATATTAAATTTTAAAACATTTACCGTTAATAAGAAAAAATATTATTTTTTGCTTAGAGATACTAATATAATGAGTCAAATATAAGAAGATACTACTACAACATATCAAATTTTATAAAATATATAATAGCTTTTTTTTTATTAATTCACGATAATCCAACATTTTTTTAATAGAAAATCTAATTAAAAAAAAGTATTAGTATAATATGATAAAAATAAATAATATAATTTTTAAATTTTAAGGAGTCCGGCTGTATTTAAATAGAAATTTTTCCTTCATATTATACTAGCAAAGTAAAATGGCCGTTGCTTCGTACTCAATTCCAAAATAGTTGTGTCAATTTGTTAGTTGAACAACTCAAACTAGTAAAATTGACTTGCAAATCTGGACCACATGTATAATCATTTCTTACATTTCTTTTTCTTCTTTCCCCTTTCCTCATGGCTATAGTTTTTTTTTCTCTCTCTCTCTCTATATATATTTTTTTGGATTAGAGAATTTTAAGGTAGTTGATAAATGTTTTGGCATCCAACAATTAACTAAATATATTCGTCAAAATTTACAAATTAAATATTAAATAATTTATTTTCATATTGGTCATTGTTAATTCCATCAGCTCAACTTTAAATTTTTTTCATAATTTTTTTTTGGCACAAAAAGGTGAATAAAATTCACAACATATAAAAGCTGTCTAAAATAAAAAGTGCTAATAACCATCGTTCAAGAGGAAATTTCATATTTTACTCATATTTAATTTTTTATTTCAAAAATACCTACACATTTTCGTTATTACTGTTTTTCTTATCTTTGAATTTCAAAATAATCATTTTATCATCTTAAATTTTAATAGATTCAAAATATTAAAAATTAAAAAAAAAATAGTTGTGAAAAAATTTTGCTTAATATATTTAAAATTTGACTGATGATTAATTTCCTATCATTCGACACATGAATGTCTTAAACTATGTGAGAAAGACAATTTGCTGAATAGTTAGCTTCACAAAGCACATAACATAGTGAAAAAGGAGAAAGAGGAAGTCGAACAATTGTAGAATACTTAAATATTTAAATTAATTTTTTTATATATAAATAAAATATTTATAACTATAAAAATATTACAAATAATAATTAAACATAGTTATAATGGGAATACTGTAGGTAGTGCTATTACCTGGATTCAATTTTATCTCAACCTGATTCGTTGCTTGGCAATTTAAAAGTGAGCATCACACTTCAACAAATTCCTCTTCCAAAGGTGGTTGTCTTAACATTGGTATTGTCCTTCTCAACCCAAAGGCCACTAGTGCAGTGTTCCACAAAGCTAAATTAAGAATTTTTTTTTTTTAAATATTACTTATCTCATTTATTTTTGCATTTTCTGTCCAATATGTATTAAAATACTTATATTTATCAGTTCGTCTATTTGTGTTGCTCAACCTACATAAAAGTATTAGTATTTTAGTACAGGTATAACGAAGTAATACAAAATAAATTGCACTATATAGTATTACTGTTGCAAACTTGTGTACTAATCATTAGATAATAGGATTATAATTAAGGCAAAAGATAATTAAGGATTAAAAGGCAATTTCGTACAAGAAGACACGCATGCAAAATGAAATTCAATCTAGGAATCATTTTGATTCTAAGGCCATCAAACAGTCTTGAATATCTTAAACTTTGTGAAAGAAAACAAACAAACAACTTTCTGCAGCTTTCATTTAGAATCTTGGGTTGTAATTTGTCTTTACTCTTACATTGTCTTCTTCCTCCGTTGACCCCTCAATCTTATTCATGGCCGCTTCCCACTTTGGGGTACAGGAAGGTTGCATCTTTTCATCCTTTTGTACAGTCATCAGCTGCCTTTATCTCCACATGAACCAACAGATGCGTACATTCACCGATTTCATGCCTTAATACAAATCTTCCACCCATCTTCTGCCTCTCTCTCTCTCTCTCTCTCTCTGTTCGAAAAGCCCCAATTCCAGACTTACATTTAGGCCTTATCAGCCGTTCAATGTAAACATCCGAAGATGATCTAATATCTCAGAATCAATAGCTCTAATACCATGTTAAAAATAGACATTAAAATTAATAAGTTTTAGCTTATTGGTATTGGTCTAGCGACCAGGACTATAAATTCTTGAGTTCTAATGTTTAGTTGAACCCTTATACCAAAAATAATAGACTGAATCAGACTCTTAGCTCACCTCAAAAAGTAGCTTAAGCAGAGGATTTTTCAAATCATTTTAAAAAACAATATCTCACAATTAGTGGATGTGAAATATCTTAACTGCATCCTAATCTCTAAGATAAGAAGACAGACAAAGGGGAAAGCTGTTAATAACTTTCTATACAAGCCCCACAATCATGTTTCTTTCCTAAGGAAGAAAAACTATATGACAGATATTTCACGGATTTGATACTATCCCCGAAGGAAAACCAAACCAACAGAAGCTAACCTGAGATTGGGTTGAGCCCAATATGGTTAGTTCTGTTGAGTAAAGCTAACCTTTTGACCTAAAAGCCATTAGCCCATTCTGTAGCGCCAGAAGTAAGTCAGACTGAGACAACATAGTACAATTATGCAGACAGCTTATCTACCGGATGCATGAAAACACGAACGCATATTCAACTTCTAATGGAAAATGGGCCAACTATAAAGAATATGGGGGCATATTTCCACATAATACGATCTAAA
The DNA here is from genome assembly GCA_949630135.1 of Balakata baccata. NCBI lineage: Eukaryota > Viridiplantae > Streptophyta > Magnoliopsida > Malpighiales > Euphorbiaceae > Balakata > Balakata baccata. The sequence continues at coordinate 56,499 of CATIWF010123776.1, forward strand.
GTATATATTATTGCCAGGAATACATGATGAGAATTGATACAAATACCAAAACAATGAACCAAAATATTTCAAATGTCTCAGCACTAGAAAAATAGTACAGTTTGAGGTCGTATTCATCACTATGCGGCCTGTTTTACTCTTTTGTGTATTGAAAACATCAAGTACTAAGTAGGGCCAGACATTCTAAATGGTACAAATGGTCAAAGGAACTTATCTGTTGGAATGGGACAACAGCACCTCCTAAGAGAGTGCCTACCAAAAAGGTGCCCCCCCTCCCCCATTGTCCCCAAGCCACAGGAAACAAACTTGTCAGAAGCAAACGTGAGGTGGAATGAGCTTTCCCGGGTTCATGATATCATTCGGATCTAAAGCTGCTTTAATTCTTTTCATTGTCTTCAAGGCTTCAATGCCAAGTTCCTTCTCCAGATACTGGACCATAGAAAGGACAATTATTTCATAATACAAAGAATAATGATTCCCAAAAACCACTTATTCACTAACTTAAACAAGAGATGAAGACCCTTTAATTGACCAATCAGCCCCAATACATCAAATTTGTTCAATCTAAGTCGAGATCTAATTAGCAGATAAAGCAGCCTCTAGATATATATCTCATACTAAAAGAGAAAATTTAGTCATGACAGTGGAGTTTAAATAAGAATGTTGAGCATATTTCCATTCAGAATTGGCCTCAAAATTTCAACTGAATATAGTCATGGACCAATCACCATGTTCCTATATATGATGCTATTAGTCACATATATAGTTGGTCAAATAAAAATATCTTTTTATCTATTTCAAAAAGTGAAAACTATAAGCTTGGAACGTGAGTTGGATCTAAATCCATGTTCATTACAGAAAACTTGTTAACCAATGCACCATGAAATAAGCATCAATATTTGACATGATATGCTTATAGGTTACTGTACGAGCAAAATACCTTTATTTTCCCTGTGCCAACACCATGTTCACCAGTACACGTTCCTGCCCATTTATGACCAGAAAATGAAAAAAAATGCTCAATTATTTCCTTGTTTAAAGGCTCACGTCAGTCATGTAGAAGTTGGTACCTTCCATTGACAAAGCAGTGCGGACCATAAACCGATTCAATCTTTCTGCTTCTTGGCGCTGCTCTTCTAGGTTAGGATTAAAAAGAATCACAGTGTGAAAATTCCCATCACCGGCATGAGCAATAACAGTGCTGTTATATGAGAAAAGAGGTTTTCAATTTACTAAAACAAACAATATAAAAAGGAGAAATATAGTTACTCCAAATGCATACCAAACCAGCGGTGAAGCATCCAGTTCTTGTTTAGACCTTGATATCAATTCTGCCAAACATGAGAGAGGAACACATACATCCTAATAAAAGGAAGGAGATTGGAAAGAGGAACAAAGAGTCAACGCAAGGGAGATGAAAGAAACGTGAACAAATTGTCTATCGTTTATAAAAGCTCCATTCTAGGGGGAGGAGAGTTAAATATCATAAACAACAGTAAGCTTCGGGCCTAAACATCTTCAGAAAAGAAAACTATCAGTTATACGTCAACAAGTATTTTAACAAGCATAAAAGTCATAACAAATGTTGACCAGAGAAAAGCAAAATTTTTTGCATTTTATGATTGTTAAAGGTTTCTCATTTCAGACTATTATTACCACTATCAGTCTACAGCACCAACACAGCAATCCACCTTTAGCTTCAAAGCAACTGGTGAAATACTCCACTAACCAACACTACTAATGCCATTAAATGCCCGAATCTAAAGCTACCACCACCAGTAATAAACCAATGCCATAATCCTACAAGCACTGCAACTCCTACCACAATTACTGCCCTTTTAAATAGTGATAAATAACTAAAACCACTCATAGAACCACCATTGCCATCATTATGATTAAATAAATGCCGCCACCATCATCATCAAACAACTTTTGCTACTACCGGAAAAATCATTTGTAAACCATCACCACAGTGGTGATTGAAACTAAAACATGAAAAGCTGTACTTCTTCACACTTTTACCACACAGCCAAAAAGTAAGGAACATATACAAGTTATTTTCATTATTGACTTTCAATTGAGAATAAGAGCTCAAAATTATTAGAATTGCTTTTCAAAAAAGGGAGAGTCTGAACAATACAGCGGCTAAATGATGTGTTTAAAGAAAAGATAGGAGAAGAATATGCTCATAGTCGTTTTAATCCCCAAGAATATTGGATTGTCCTTCCTTTTATCCTTTTCAGGAGCCAAAAAAAAGGGTTATATTTTTGTTCAAGTAAAATTTAATAAGAACTGCTAGAAAAGGATTGTGATATTGTGACAATAATATCTGACTTAAGATAAAAGTAGATAGTGAAGAATAATGGCCTATAAAGTATATTATAAACCCCTACTGTATAAATATTCTGTTAGCAAATTTCTGTCAGGATGATGAGAGAAGAAATATTAACTTGTAACTAAAAAGTTAAAATGGGTACATGTCCACAAACAGAGAGACGGGAATTCAGATGTATATTAAATTTGTTGGTATAACTCACAGATATCATCGCCTCATAGTTGGGTTCCATTGCAAAGCAAGCCCATAAAGCCTCTTTCCTTATCTGCAATAAACCAATAAGTTGAACATGAACTATTAAGTGCATATAGAACAGTTAAGAATCTATTGGATCAAGTCTCTGATTAGATAAATCAGATTAAAGAGAATCTTTAGCAGAAAAAAAGATTAAGAAATTGGGCTGCTGTTGATTTTTCTGGGAAATAATAAATCTGTAAATCAACATAAGGAATTGGATTAGACCTTAAAAAGGATTTGCCACAACAAACCTAAATGCTAAGTGTTCAACATTGACAAACTGGATGATGCTTTATGATTTTCAGGATGACATTTTTCTAGGGGTGACATAACTGCTGGTGGTACTGGGTTCAGGTTTTAGGTGAGCATTTTGAAGCAATGGGCCGGTGATCATACAGAGATGTGTGTAACAAGCATGTAACCTCATAAATATATCTTATTTGTTTATAACTAAACATATTGAAGAAAGCTTATAAAAAAGAGAGATTATCATTTGCATTAAAAGAAAAAAATAGCAAACAAAAAAGTGCCCCAGCCTCCACCCAAAAATAAATTAAAAAAAAAAAAAGAGATGCAAATGCACAGTAAAGGAAGCAGACCATTCAATCAAAATAGCTCATTTTTTTAAATTAATTTTTGTTTTTGGATATTAGCACTGAAATAAGTTAGACGTAAAAGGGAAGTCAAACAACAACTTGCAATAAAACAAGATGAACAGTAACCAGTATATGAAGTTATGTACCTTCCAAAGCTCCTTTTTTGCTTCAGGCTCTTCTGCAAAAACAAAATCCGAGCCATTGTGCTCAGAAACAATCTTCTGAACAATTAGTGTCTGCTCACGTGCATATGCTTCTAATAAAACAACGGAGAGGAGATAAAAGAAAGTCACAAACAGGCAAAAGAAGGAAAAAAAAAAAAGCTTAAAAAGAATATATTTCATGTACAAAAATATCGAATCCATTGATCCTAAGAAGAAAGAAATGCTTAAAGTCCAAGCCACAGAAAATATAATACAGCTTATTGTCTTGTATCTTTCCTTAAATAAGATCATAACGCTAATTGTAGTCTCACATGTAATTGCAGCAGACTTATTCATTTAGCCCCGTTCATAAAAGTAATAAACTCCTTTCTAAGTCTCAATGGACTGTTTTTGGAAAATTATCCAATCCCATTGCATTTTAAAAAGAAAAGGATCAAGAGATTGGGTTACATCTGAAGCCTCCACCCTGACTGTGGTGCTCTACAATTGTCAATTAGTACTAATAGAAGTGAGAAGAAAATTATTGAATCACAATGGTTTTCTGCGATAAGGAAATAGAAGGCTAACTACCAGGACGATCAGATTGTCAAAGGAAAGAAAAGCAGCACAATAATATAGGATTACTTTTAAACATTATTATAATATACATACACATATATAAGGAATAACCATAATTTCATCATTACTTACATTTGCAGCACAACGAGTTAAATGCTTAATAGATCACTAGTGGATTTAGAAAAACCAGAAATAATAGGATCAAATTTCAGTCTTGGAAACTGCTTCAAATTGCATTACTAGATTGCTTTTCAAGAAATTGCAAATATGTACCTCTTTTTTTTACTCTATTTTGTCAATAACTTTACTGGATGATATGACAAATCTAATCCAATGGCGATCAATGGTGATTAGGACTAAGTACAAATAAAGTAACCGTAGGAGGCATCCACATTATCATTACTTGACACACATGTTGAGTTTACAAATTACTGGAGGAGGTTCAATTTCGGAAACATGTTACCGAACTTGTAATGTGAGCAAAACCCAGGATGTAGAATGTAATTTATCCAGAATAAGAACAAAACATAATGACAAGACAGGGACACCATGCCTCACCTGTGCCTATGAACTCAAACATCAAAGTAGGAACTTCTGGTAAATTCTTCCCATTAGCAATATTAATAGCCCTAATTTGGACCTCATCCAGCAGTTCGACTCTTGACACCTAAAGAGATCAGAAAGACCATAAATGAACAGAATGATTGGAAAAACTTTGGATTTGGAATCCTACCTGTATGCCAGACAACATAGTGGCAATGGCAACATCTGCTGCATCCTTAATTGTAGGAAAATTACACATCGCAACCTGCATTATTTTTTAAAATAAATGAATATAATAAGATAGAAAATAACTATCCTTTAAAAGAAGATTTAAGATTATCCAAAGAAATCTCCAGAAAATAAATGCCATTCACAAGTCGCTAGAGGCTATTATAATGCTCCAATAAAAAGAAGTGAACTTCTCAATATTTTCTGATAAATATGTAAATGCCAGGAAATAATGAAAGTTCACTTCATATGAACATGAAAACTGTGGTTAATTTGATAACCTGCTAATGAAAATAAAGGACAAAATCACAACTTTTATTTTCTTCTTAGAGGCCATTTGTATTTTCATAAGCTGCAAGTTAACTTTTTATTGGCTTAATTTCACTGGGTCATCAGAGTTTTAATGATTTTAGCACGGTCAGAAAACTTCAATTCCAATGAGGCCACTGCTACTTGATTTTAATAGAATGACAGTCAAATTCTGTAATGATAACCAAACAATTTCTTTCTAAGCTAGTCCTAAAGTTAAAAAAGGCCATAAGATTTGGTTGCTCTGTTAGCAAAAAAAAGTTTGCTCATATCTTTACAAAACTTTGGCAATAGTTATAATGCCGATACAAACAGAAGTTAAATGGCAGAACAGCATCTGACTATTCATAAATCGACATATTCCTTGACTCTGTACTGAATGGATTAGAGTCAAGTGCAAAATTAAATCCAAATGAGGATATCATAATATGCAACAACTAGTCTTATCATTACAGCATTAGAAAAATAACCAATTCGCAAAGTAGGATTTTATTATGTAAATTTAGATAAGAAAAGAAAAAGGGAGCTCTCAAACAAAGAAAAGGACAGTGTACCACTGAATGTTGCGGAATTTTCTGAAGTCTTAGGGTGACCTCTGTTATAATGCCAAGTGTTCCTTCACTTCCAATCACTAGCCGAGTCAAATCATACCTAAATTATATGAATCCAATAAAATCAACAGGTGACAGGTATAAAATAGTCACACTACTCTAATCATGCTATGAACAAAGTTAGTTGAAAGGAATGAGATACAGAAGTAATCAAGAATGTCTAAAATGCACAATCGCACATGCATCATGGCAATCATTGCAAGAGCACAAAAAGCTTGGGCTGAGAATTATGACTTCATTTATTATACTTCACTTTTAGGGCAACTTCATCAAGAAGTTGTTAGCATTTCTTTCTGAATGCCCCCTTAATTTGATAAATAAAAAGTTTCTCTGGTATGCTTTTCGGGCCATGCTTTGATTTACTCTTAACTTTTGCATAAACAATAGATTAAAGAGAAAGTATAGAATGAATAGATAAAAAAATGCAAGAACTCACCCCGCAGCACTCTTTCGAGCACGAGAAGCTGTCTTGACAACATCTCCATTGGCAAGAACTACCTAGAGCAAAAATAATTAAGAAAATATATATTTGTTAAGAATTTGAACCTCATGTTAATGAAATAGACTTACAAGAAACGTAGCAAACCTTGAGACTAATGACGTTATCTCGCATAGTTCCATACCTACATGCTAAAAGCAGAACTAGTAAATCCAACAACCAATATTACATAAAAGTTTCTTGAACCAGTTTCTAATTTTTTAATCTTAAAAGAAAATTCTAGGTAAAAAAGATCAGAACCAAAACAATTATTCATAAGGTTATAATTAATGCAACTCATACAAAGCATATGATTACTGACCATCTCATGCTGCACCCGAACTGGTTAAGGAGAAGTGCATTATTAATTTTTATGAAAATCTAGTCTGATCAATTGCTGGTCAAGCAACTTTGTGTTTCGCATAACATGTGGATTTTACACAGAAGGAATGAATTAAGGCTGCAATATATTATTTCTTGAGACACCACAGGTATATTGCAACTAAGTTATTTTAGACAGCTTTTGGCATTAATAATCTCTCATAGCTCAAGCATGATCCCTTGATATTCATGTAAAGCATTCAAATCAGACACGACTCTGTACGTTGGGATATGTTTCATAGAAGTAACAATTAATATTGAATATTCTGATGACAAGCAATGGATGGAATTCAAGAGACACTCAAACCCAAATAAATTTATATACAGTAAGGAAGGAAAAAAAAAGGGATGACTCCAACCAATCCAAGACTATACTGATGAGTATATCTGCATTGTTTAACATAATCACCAGAAAACCTTTGTCAAATAGCATCTAATGTCCACAAAATTCGAGATATTTTAAGAGATCTACTCAAGGTATGGCAAAGGTTAACCTCTATCATTCTGGTGCAAATGATCACTTGTTAAAGCAGCCGATTCATGATGTTGTCGCTTGCATGTGTTTCTACAGTCAACAAGGACTTCCTACAACAAAGAACACATATAGGGTCCAGATATGACACTAAAATTGTCTATGCCCTGAACGTGCCAAGAAAGCAACACCCAAAATGGTTTTTCAAGCAAAAATGGGATTAATGAATGTCTTAATCTAAGAGAAATAAAAAATTGCTATACAAGAATTGGACAAAACTTGGCTTCACATGGATATTGAATGAGAATTTAAATATAAATTATTTACTTTAGGGAAGCTAATTTACATGAAAAGGTACCATTAATAATAAATGGAAATATGACAGCTAATGAAGCAGAACATCTACCTTACAGCTAAAGAACCAGAGCAACGTGTAGCACACATTCCCCCAATGGTTGCACCAGGCCCTGCTCATCAGCATGTTTGTAGAAGAAGATGATAACATCAATCACAATATTGACAGGAAAAAGGTCAATGGCATACCAAGACATTTTAACAGGTTAGCTATTCCCATCACATTTACAGAAAACAGCATAAGGATTTCCAAGAATCATGTTATGCATTTCTATGGTATATACACATCTAAAAATTGTGGCAGAACTAAATAATTTGAAGTTAAAATTCAGGTCTAAAAGAACCACACCCTGACAATCCCATCAACGCTTCATAACTGAAAACTGTACCTGGATCAAGAGGAAAGAATAGACCATAAGGCTCCAAATATTCATTAAGCTCCATCCATCCAATTCCAGGCTCAACAACCACATCCATGTCCTCTATATGCAGTGCTTTAACACTCTATAATTTAAACAAGCAATACAATGCATTATAAGATAATAATAGAAAATAGTGTCGTTGACTTTGCATATGTATCATTGTTTTTTATTGCGTGTTCATGAGCATGATAGCAATCTTAGTAATAACTCCAAAGGAAGCATCGGTTACTATCATTTAAGGTATTGTTCCCCATGGACCAATTCTAAGAAAACATATATATTAGAAAATTTACACATTATAAAAAAATATAGATTGAACATTTAGGCAGAAAATTCATTTGGCTTGTAAAAATTAGAATGGCAGATATTATTATATAACTGTTTAGTAAATACCTTCATCAAAGACATGTCAATGCAAACACCACCATGAGGTGATAAGGTGTGACCCTCAATTGACGTAGCTCCACCATAAGGTACTATAGGGACCTGATGATTATGGCAAGCTTAATGTGGAAACACCAGATATAAAGACAAATTTTATATATCTATACAGCATCTTTTACAATTTCACGGAAAAGGAAAAAGAGTCAGACCTTATGCTTGTCACACGATTTGACAATTTTGGAAACTTCCTCTTCTGACCTGGAAGAACCGAAACTAACTCAATATACATTCCGCAAAAAGAAAAAAGCTACTCTATAAAGTGGTTTGCTAAAAATGAGAACTGAATAAAAATATTTATGAAACACCCAATAAATTAGTTTAAACTTTCTCAACTATACACTCATTTTTTATGACTAGAAATAAAAACACCTTGAAGTTATTCTAAGTTAAAAACTCTACTTTTTTTTTTTAATATAAAATTCAAACTAGCCTTTGCATTTGCAGCCGAAAGTGCAATTTGCATCTACGAGTACAAGGCTCACTCAATTGAGAATAATTCCATTTAAGCAAAATCAATTTTAGCAGAACAAAAATAATTAATGATGAAACATCAAGTAGTGATAATGAAGGTTAAAAATCATTCTTACCTGGGAAAAACAACCACGTCAGGGATGTTCACTGCTTTATGAAAGCTGTTCTGTGGCTTCCCATGGAAGTACCTTTCGTCATAATCCATAGTCATGTCATCCTATAAAACCAATAGTATCATATTACCAATCTAGAGCCTCATAACTTAGTTAAAGCTATAAAAGTGTTTAAACATTCAAAACTGAAGAAAGAGAAAAAAAAAACTAATGCAATGCCTAGTTGCTAAAAACCATAATATTAGAACTCCAATTATTTGATTCTCAAGCTGTTATCTGCTGCAAAAAGAGAAGAAACTTAAAGTATACTACAATTAAGGGGTAGAGAGAGATAGAGAGAGTTGTGCATATATACCTGACAGATAGCCCTTAGTTCATCAATAAGCTCTTGAGGTACCTTCTTGTAAGAACCTTTAACAACAAAATCAGTGCTACCTTTGCCTCCAATGCTGAGAATGCCTCAAAATTAAAAGCCCATATAATCCGCCGATTGCACGTTATAATAAAAAATTAAATAAGAAACAGAATCAATTACCTAGAATCACAAACCACTAACACAAAGATTGACTGATACCAACAAAAATATTTATAACGGCTAGCGATGAATAAAAACATTTATGCAAAATGGAGATTCGGGAACAACAAAAACTATAACTTTAGAAAAGGAAAAGATAAAAAAAAATGGACCAAAAAAATTAAAGCAAAAGACCAAACACCTATTAGAAAAAAACGAACCGAGAATCGAGATTGGAGGCGTCACAGAAAGAAGGCTGAGGTGGGAAATGGAAGGCCATTGATCCAGCAGAAACAGCAAGGGTTAAAGGAAGCAGAGAGCTAGACCATAAAAGAAATGGCCTTTTAGTGGTGTGGGTTGTGCTTTGGGCTCTGAGATTGTAGAAATAGGCGTTACGGAGATTTGTGTAGGCTGCTTTGGAACAAGAACGGAAGCGAGAGAGCCAGGAGACAAAAGCCATGCTAGTCAGAAGAAGAAGTGAATGAGGATGTAGACAGAACCGGTGAAGGATTCAGCAAGCAAGTTCGCTCTATTCAATAAACTCGGGACGGCTCACAAGTGCGAGACTCTGATTGAGATTGTGGCTCTGCAAATTATCCAACAATTGAAATATACTAGAGATTCCAGACACGTGAAGAACAAAAACTTTCAGGGCGCGTGCTACACAAATACATTGACTTGGTCAATACGAAAGCAACATCCAATGAAATATTGCAACATGGCCTTTTAAAAAAAATATAAATCCAATCTCGCATGGAAACAGAGCCTGGAAGAGAAATATTAGCAAACTAATTAAATTATTTATGAATATATATTTAATTAATTTATTATCATATGCGAATATCATATATATATATATATATATATAAAATTTATTTTGATTAGTTTATGAATAAAAGATTAGAAAATCTACCTAGGAATTTCTGGAGCCTCTGTCTCCGCCGGAACTATTCACTACCCGTATCGCATGTTAACAACTACCCTTTTCCAACTTCAATCCGTCAAATCCTATTCACTCTCTCTCTCTCTCTCTCTCTTTTCCAGTTTCAAGTAATGAAAAAGAAAAATTGAATCTTTTCAGTTTAATATCATTGCTTTGAAAGTTTATCAAGTTTAGTGTTAAAATTGCATTATGGGTTCACAGTATCGGCAGATTGCCTTGCATTTAGCAGCAGATTCTGCACCTGCAAATGAAACTTTGCCTCATAAGTGAACAACGAACCAGCTCACACAGCGGCAAAGCCTTATAATGGTTCCTTGGAAGAATTAATATGGATTGAAGACTACCCTTCTTTCCTGTGTTCTTAATTTTGCATATTTCATTCAAATTACCACACAAAAAAAAGGGAAAAAGATATAGAGTTGAGATATGTATAAATGAAGAACAAAATTCAAACAAGAAACGGGAAACTTGAGAAAGAGACGAGCGAATAGAGCAAAAAAATTTACTCTTCCATTTTTTCTTTCTTAAAAAATATCAAAAAATATACCAATCTATTATTTTTTTTAAACTAACAAAATATCTAAATAAATATATTTTTAGTATTTTTTAGTTCTAATAGGTATTTAAAAAAAAATATAAAATTTTTTTAATTAATAGAATTAAAATTTTATAATATATTTTAAAAAATGAATGTACTTTAGGAATATATTAATAATTTACTCGTATATACACTCATTAGACACTATTATTCTAGTTGTGCTCTGAAACTAAATTTGTCAAACTCTCATTAATCAATATGAAGAGCTGATTGCCAGCCAATGATCACCAACAGCTACTGTTACAGAGATTCTAACATATATTCTTTAAGACATTCAAATTTTTTATTAAATTTTGAATCAAATGTTCAAGTCGGACCTAAACTTATAAGGTCTAGTTAAGCAAAAAATAATAAAACGGAAATGAAAAGTACATATGCCTTATATATCAAAATCATGAACAAATTTTTCAAACAAAAAAAAAAATCATGAACAAATTCTGTACGCATTAGTTTCATGATCATAATCAATTTTCGTCCACGCCTCAACTAGAATATGCTTAAATCCAAACAATCAACAATCTAATAAAAAGAAACTCAAACTCAACTATTCTTGAATTCCAAAAGTTAAATATGATCTACCCAAAAAAGAAATTCTTTGTTTCCAAGTAGTTGAGCAGTGATTGTTCAAGTAGACAAAAACTGATGATCAAATTGGCATTACTGGAAACAAAACCAGCCATAATTTGGTTTGTCTTTAACGCAAACCATCTGCAATCTAACTAAAAAAAGAAACTCCATGGTTCGAAGAGAGCTTCACGCTATCAATACCCGATTGCATATCTTGTCTGTAAATCCCAGTACTCCCTAGTTTGTTTAAGTCTCTCAGCTCGTTCATCCGCCATCCTCTCCTTCCAGCACTCTTTGCACCTGAAGATAATTAGAAATTAGATTTGATGGCATTTTAAGTAAAACAGAGACTTTCTTTTATTTTATTTTATTTTTCAGTTTCTTACCTTGTTTTCAGTAGCAGATCTAGTTCCAACATGTGCACCGATTTTGCATATACTCCAGCCTGCATAGAATATGAAAGAAGCTCTAATATTAATTACAGTCAATTGAAGCAAATTAAACAGAAAATCAGCATACTTATTTCTTGCCCAGTCAATTTCCACTCAATAGAAATAGACTAGCAATAAGTTTTTTAAGTTAATTCATTAATCAAGACTCATACCGTATAAACTTATATGGAAACAAAAGATGAATTTTTCAAAGATGATGAGCGAACTCAACCAACATATCCGCAGCAAAGATGCTTGGATGCAATACCAGTTGACTCGAGCACCTACACCTAGGAAGAATGATGGCCTGGCAGTTAAACTTATATCAGACAAGGAAAAAAAAAGGACTAGTAGAAACAACGAAATCTGAGGGATGGACCAATGACAGCTTCCCATTTTTCCTCTCTTGTTTCCTGTTTACAGATGAGGACTAAAAATTGATCATGCACGGAATAGAGCCAGTGCATATTTATCACCAAAATAAAAGGTAAAATTTTAAGTCCTCTGAACTCATGGTTCCTACTGGGTTCATTTGAGTTCTCATCTCAAACAAGGATTTCATAATTCAATAACTTGGCTGAATCCCATCAAATAGTAGCTAATGAACTTAATTATTGCACTATTCCCTAAAGCATCAAAATTTTACCGTGGCCTCTAATCTAAATATAGACTTATAAGGTACAGCCCCATTCCCCAATCATAAGGTATAATTAATGTTTTGCATAAGAAAATAATGACTGCAGACTTGATTGGTATTGTGAGGGAGTAACTGTGATTAGAGGCAAAACAACATATAGACTAGGCTCTTGATGTTTCAATCCAGCTTTGAGCAACTCCAAGTGCCAGATTGGACATGCATGTAAATAAACAAGCAACCACGCAAGAGAGAAAATTGTAATAAGAAAAGTAAATATGGAGCCACAGAAAGCCTATATGGGAGAAAGCAGAATAGAAACATGATAACTAGGAGAAATTTTTCAAGTCCGTCTCCAACTACAAGTCCAACGATATGCAATGAAAGAAGACAAATAGGAGCCCCAGTGGCTAGATATAGCATGATTTTTTATGTCACGCATTATGACATTATAAATCCTTTTAGGAATATAGCCATCAAATTCAAGTTTAATTCCTTCACTTTCATTCCAAACACCTATGTAGTGGAAAACCAAAATTCTGTTGGCATCTTTCCAAGCGACCAATGATTCTTCCTACTTAAATGGAAGAAGGGAAAGATTAGAGGGGTTAAGGTTACACCCTTTTTCATGTAGCTTAGTGATTTTAAGAAGGTAAAAAGAAATACTGGGTTTACCGATTAGAGAACTCCATTAAATCTTGTACAAGTCATACAACACCTTCATTCAGTCATATATTCTACATTCTAAAACATATATATTTGCATAGATAAATTACAATTCATTTACTGTAAATATATATATATATATTTTACCCCAATTTGCATTAACAATATTATACTAACCTCTCTGCATATTGGACACTTCGCATCTGGGCTTGCAGCCTTAAGGCCTTGAAATATTAGAACAGAAGCAGCTGAGCAAGCGCAAGACTTGCAAAACAGGTGCCCACAGCTCAAAGCATACGGATGGAAAACTGTCTCCTAAAAAGATAACGTCCCAAAATAATTAATAATATATAATAAGAGAAAGGCTAATAAACAAAAATGTAATATTTGCACAAAAATATCTTACCAAGCATATGGCACAAGTTAGACTATAATCTAGCCTTATAGAATTGGGAAGCATCAGTGTCATGACAGGTTCCATCGCACTGAGATCACAGGAAACACTGAACTCTCCATCCTGCAATCCATTGAAATTCAGATAAAAGGCTCCCAACTCAATTAGCCAAGGTGATTGCAAAGGCTCTATGTGCTCGGCCCGCAACTTGGATTTGAAATTTTTGCCATTCACGGAGCTATGAACCTGCATTGACAACTAAAAATTTCAAAAAAATTTCTTCAAAAATAACAGCTGGATCAAATAAAACTACATACTTTATCATATTTCTTTAGGATTTTACTTATAGCAATCGCATTCATGGTAACATATTGGATCAACACCCGCCCTTCTTCCACCATGGCTTGGGGATTATTTTTGAAGCACTGAATTAGCCGTAGGCTATATCTTTGCATTCCTCTAGCAACATGAGGATATAGCAGATTGTTAACACTAGAACTAAAGCACCCAGATATATCTGAAGCTTCCCTCATCAGCTCAGTAAAGAACGTTTGATCACATACTACAAATTTCAGAAAGCAAACTTCAATAAGTTGTTATAATTAAAATCAACTACAACTACAATTTATAAAAGGAAAAAGAAAAACTCACTTGCGCAAGATTGGCATTGACACAATAACACTGAATTCTCTTTATCTCCGTGATGACAAGCCCTACAGTTTTTGAGGACTTTCTTGAGTCTCTTGTACCCAATATGAGAGAATTTATCCAAATACTTCTTTTGATCTCCATGTAAATACTCCTTGAATGTCTCTCCAAACTTCATTCTCTCAAAATTTAACAAAAATAAATTCTGGGTTTAATCCAAAACAACAACGGCGAAGCTAATTAGACTGTGAAATTCTAAGAGAATTTTAAATTTTAAATAAATAGTGATTAAGATAATGAAACGGCACGGTTAAGATCTAAAAAATTTCGACTGTTTCAGAGATTGAAATTAGAAGGATATACAAGGTAAGATTAACAAGTGTTCGTGACAAAGCTGTCGGCGTCTGTGCTGGTTTTTAACTTTAAACCATAGTTGTTAGGGGCTCGCGCTTTTCTCGTGACTCGGGAGTCATAATGCCGCGTCATCGGCCTTGTAGTGGGCTGCATCATGGCACGTGTTAATTTGACAAAAATTATTGACCATATCTATATTTTTTTTCGTTTTAAATTTAATTATTACTAATTTTTCAATAACTTTCTTTATACATTATTATTATTATTATTATTATTATTATTATTAAATATTGGAACTATCATTATTTATTATTTTATTTTTGTAAATTTATTTTATTATTTTTTTTCATGCTTGAATTATCGATTATTATATATTATTATTAGATATTGAATCTATTATTATTTATTATTTAATTTTTTAAAATTTTTTTATTAATTTATTTCATAATATTTTTTTCATGTTTGAATTATCGATCATTTTACCTATTTTTTATTCCTACTAATGTATCTTGCATGTAATTTGGACTCATCATTAATAATTTTTTTATTTTTTATTAATTTATTTCATTTTATTTTTAATGTTAATTAACTAATTAATGTTTGAATTAAATAAAAAGTTATAACGTTACAACAATATTAATAAGCTAACTTTATTTCAATATAAATAGAACTTTTGTTCATAATTAAAGTTTTAATGCTACTAATACTTGATATGAGGTGAATGTTTTTCTCAAATATTAAAAGTTATATATTAAATAGAGGCATTGCACGTGATTAATAGATATTTGACTCGTCATTGATTTCCATTTAGTTTTTATATAAATTTTATTGTTTTTTTGTTAATTCATTTTGTTTTATTATGATATTTTATTTATAGGGAATTATATGAGTACATATTTGTATCAATTTTATCAAATTACTAATTTATCCATTATTGAGAATCATATATAAAATAGAGATATTAACTTTGACAGTTATTTTGCTTGTCCCTCTATATTTCCACTTTTATATATGTTATGATTTAATTAAGAGATGAGGCAATTATTAATGTCTGCTATATGTGATTATTAGATATTAAATTTGTATTATAATTCATATAAAAATTACTAATTTATCAATTATTAAGAGTCGTATATAAAATAGAGGTAGTTAGAGACGAAGACAGAATCTTATAATTAGAGAAGTAAATAAATTTTTTATATAGGATTGAAATGATAAAATATATATTTTTGAAGGATTTTATTGAAATTTTTAAGAAATACATTTTTTTTAGGGCTCGGGCCATGTGATCCCCTTATCTTCATGCTGGAGGTAGTAATATTGTCCAACAAATTATTTTTTAATTATGCATAAAAATTTTAAACATTTAACCCATTATATATATGATTAAAATAAACTAACTATTATACTATGTAAAAATTATTAAAAAATTATAACTTTACAAATAACTTATAAGAGTTGTAAAATTCATATTATACATTAAATGCATAATTGTAAATTAGTTTGTATTTATCATTATATAAATTTAACAATTGTTGTACTTTAAATGATAATATATTCTTTTTTTTTTCTTTCTAATATTTTTTATTAAATGATTTATTTATTTTTAATATTAGTTATATGATTTTTTTATATATAAATATATAGCTATATAGTCCTAATAGAATTGAACTTCTAATTAATAAATTTTTAATACTATTCACTAATAAATTAAATTATTAAATGACAAAATTAACTCAATTAACTGATATAATCATATTGAATTGGACTAGTTGCTTGGATCGGAAGCTTGACGGGCCCATTCGCCTTGTGGGTGCCCCCCTACCCACACGAACATGCTATAATGACTTGACCATCTTTGTAATGCTCATTCGAATATAATGAACTAGTAGCTGATGACTATTCATTTATGTGTCTTTGTTTGTGTGGTCGTGACTCTTGGATGTGATGTCATGTTTATGTGTTATCTTGCTTACGTTATCATATCGTGTTTGCCAATATCATCGATTATTCGGTTGTCGGCCCGAATCTAACCCATGTCCCATCTTATATGCAGAATTAGCGGAATAACTTTTGGCTGGCTTGCTTGAACGCGATCCAAGTGAGCGTCACACGGTCCCGAGTGTCTGGACTTTTATAATAATAATAATAATATTATTATTATATGATAAAAATTTTATGTTAATTAAAAAATAAAATTATAGTTTATATATATATATATATATGTATATGTTAATGTTCATGATATTAACAAAATCTTCACTAAGTGAACTAATTTATTGTACAAGAGTTAAAAATATATACCATAGAAATCCAATAATGTTTTTTCTTTTCTTTTTTCCCACTTACAAAAAATCATTAATGTTTCTTCAAGCACATAATTAAAAAAATAATAAATTAAATTATTTAAATGACAAAATAAAAACGTGTATCACTTGATTATTAAATATTGAACTCTTTATTAATTATTATTTAGTTTTTATATAATTTTTTATTTAATTTATTTTGTCATATTATGGCTTATAATTCATAATGAATTATAAAAGTGTATATGATTTATCATTATTAAATAAATAATAATAATTTTGTCAAATAAATTAATTTTAGTTATTTGTAATTAAGTTACATTTAATTTAAATACTAATATTTGTTAATTATATTTAATTATTATATTATATTATATTATATATAAAAAATTTTCACCAAAGTATCTGGACTATCAATTATCTTGCTCATATGGTTGTTAGTTTATTTACTATATAAAAATTATCTTATCCATTATATTTTTTTACTATGTCTTTTTAATATTTTTTATTAAATTATTTTTTTCTTTTTTTAATATTAATTATCAATTTATATATATATATATATATAAAAGACTTCTAATTAATGAAATATAATAATATTCGTTAATAAATTAAATTATTGAATGAAAAAAATTAATCTAATTAACTAATACAATTATATTAATTTTTTGATAAATTTATTTATCTCAATATATATTATGCAATTAATGTTCAAATATTACAAAAATTTGAAATTCACCTAAAAATTTGTTCAAATTAACTTATTTAGTTAATTGGTATTTTAATATAGGAATAATCGTAAGATTATATTGTTTATTTGGTTTTTTAATTAGTCAATATATTCTCCATAATGGCAATTAATTAGTATCATTTTAGACCAATATGCAAAAAAAAAACCAAATTAATAAATTATTACCATGATGGCAATTAATTAGTATAATTTTAGACCTATATGCAAAAAAAAAAACCAAATTAATAAATTATTATCACGATGGTAATTAATTAGTATCATTTTAGACCTATGTGAGAAAAAACTTAACAAATTACAGTCACTCTTTTATTTAACATAAAAAAAACATATTTTTTTAATATTATTTATTTATTTTTTTATATATAAAATATAATTATTTAATTTTAATAGAATTAATGTTATAATTAATAAATTATTAATATTATTAAAATATAAAATTAATTTAATTAATTAATTTAATCAAATTGATTTTTTTTGTAAATTTATATATGATGTCGATATATTGATGAAATTTTATTTAGAAAAATCATCGATTAACCTCGTGGCTCGCGCTCTATCTCTCTGGCAGTCTGGCTCTATAAGTTTTCTTCTCTGTGCTTTTTGCGCTCACTCTTCCCTCCCGATTTATGTTGCCCTGCTTATCAGGAACTCCAGCGCTGATCGAAACCCTCGATCTTCACTTTCTTACTGGAATTTCTATCTTCGTATTCGGTTCTCTATATTTGGTAAGACTATCGGTTTCCTTCTCTCGCACAATATTAATTACTTACCTATGAGGGGTTTAATCTTTTGTCTCTGTATACTTGTCTCTGATTAGTGAGTATTGTTTGTAGTTTCTGGGCGTCATTGCTGCCGATTTAATTGGTATAATTACTGGCTACCGGTGTTACCTAATTAGTTAGGGTAAACCCTTTTGCTTCTTTTTGAAAATCACCTTCTTTGAATTGGGTATATGAATTAATGTAATTTATGATTGGTGATGTTTGTGATTTGGAACAGTGGTCTTTTTTACTACATGGCAACATTAAGTTAATGAAAGCCTGCTCCTTTCCTCTTCTTTTCTATTTGTTGCCTAATTCAATGACGAATTTTCAATTTTTCATTAAAATTATTAGTTCTTTCGATATTTTCTGCCAAAAACACACTGCGTGAGGCTTGCTATTCTCAGAGATCTTGTTGAAGCATACACTGAAATAGTATTTGATTGATACATTGTGTGTGGGAAAGTTCTATTTGAAGTAGAAAAATGGACATTTTGGTGGAGGGAGATGAGAGGTTTTACAAGCATATATCCTTTTTGATATTCAAGATCGCATTATCAGCGTCCTCAAGTATTAATTAGTTTATCTGCATATATATAGTTCTTAATTACCTCTTCCAGTCTTCATATTCCATATACTAATTAATATCGTGAATCATGATATGAAAAAGAAAAAAAATGTTTCCTTTCTTGTTCTAATAGGCATCCTTATAAGAAGGTATTGACTATATATGTAAATGATTCTAGGGACAAACTGTTCTCAATTTTTATTTCTTTGTGAATGATTTAAATCTCCAATTAGATCATTCTTAACCTAATCATGTTCTCTGAAAGTAAAGTACATCATGTGTTACTGCCTTAAAACCGTATTTGCTTGATTGTGAGTTCTTACATCATTATAACTGACAGGAAATTTATTGTAAGGATGCCCTCTTAACAATTTTAGGTATTCCCAAAAAAAAAAAGGGAATAACTATCAATTGTCCTGTTTTGGAAGAGTTATTTTCTATCAGTTGGCAAAAACTTCTACTGTCTAGTGTAATTTAGTGTTCCTATGTTACTGCTTGGCAGGTTTATACATAATGGGGGAAGCAAAGCAAAGACAGCAGGTGGCTATATCTAAGAGCAAGAATGGCTCGTTGAGTGACATGGATATGGACGATGAAGATGGTTGGGTTATAGTTAAGAAGCAGAGAGTCACCATATGGATACCTCCCCTGCCTCATGCCAGAAAATCCACAATGCCAAAGCCAGGACCAAGTAATCTGGAAGCCATTCCTGTAAAAGTGGTAAATAATAAATCAACAATGCCAGTCGAGGCTTCTAACAGGATGCCTTCAGTTGATGAACAAGAGAAGGTTGCATCGGTGGCCCCTAATGGAAGTATTAAAATGCATAGGAAAATTCTTACACAGCAGGCATCAACATCACACAAGGTACCAAGACTAAGTGTAGAAATGGGATCCAGAAATTCAGTGAGAGACCATGCTTTAAAAACTCATAATACACTCAGGATATCAAACATCTCGAAAACAATTAAGCAGCCAAGACAATTGTATGGGCAAGGGCGTTTTCTTGATGGGAGCATGCTGCTAAATCAGAGACTAAGGGCGTCTCTGCTTGAGAAGAAGCTCCAAAAAGCAGGTGGGTTGAGCAGGTGGCTGGCATCAATTGGGCTGGACCAATTTGTGAAGATTTTTCAGGGTAATATTAGTAAGTTTCAGTTAGTTAATCTAACCATGAAGAAGCTCAAGGACATGGGTGCAGATGCAGTAGGACCTAGGAGAAAGCTGATGCATGCAATCGACTGCATTTGCCAGCCATACTGCTTTGAAGCCCACTAAAATGTTCCTGATAATCTTGTTGTATCTAGTGAGATAGGTGACAGCCATTGATAGGTAGAGTTGCATATGCAAATCTTTTTACGTGCAAGTTATTCTACGTGTAGACCTTCTATTAAGATTTTAGGTTTTTAAAAATGGACAGGAAGTCGAATCGGTGTTTTGCCAGGTTCAAGCAGATGAAAGAAAGCTGAGAAAATCCCTGGAAATTTCTTCAAATTCAGTTGATTGTAAGTTTGTAACAATGAAAAAAATTAGAGCTCTTTCTCAGAGTTTAATATGCCAATCCACTTTCTTGCATTGATTTTTAATTAACTAAAAAAAAGAAAAATCGATCCATAAAATAAAGAAATATAAAAAAACATGAATTATTGTTGTTCTTGATTTATATTAAATATATAATATTACTATTTCATATACTAATACAAAGTTTTAGAATGTAAAAGAGAGAACCTATTTTTTAGAACACAAATAAAAATAACAAAACACGGAATTAATATTCTTTTACATGAACATTTAATGGCTTTTCTCCACATTTCCTTAAACCTCAAATCTAAATATCCATTGACGAAATCAATGGCTTCTCAATAATTTGGGGAAAATGGCCTTCCCCATGCTAATAGAAAGGTGATGATATGCTGCTTGTGTGAGATGAACTGTGTCCCAGAATAGGAATTCTGAAGAATTTTTGCACATTGGTGCTTTAGAATTAGGATCACTGTCGAAAGGTTTAGCAGCCCAGCACCCTCTAGCTGTTTCTACAAATCCTGTAAAAGTAAAAAAAAAAAAACCATAAGACAAATTAAGAAGAAGTGTATGATCATTTAATTTTCTTGAACTTAGTTAATTACCATATTTTTGTGGAAAATGAATCATGTGAAGAAGATGATGATAGGAGTCCACATAAAGAAATTTGCTGTCTGGATGCTGAACCTCAAGGCTGTGCAACAATCTGTGAAGCTTTCCGTTAAAAGATTGAGCTGCTCCATTCTCATTCTTTATGCATTTTTTACTTTTGAACGTCATTCTTTGAACTGGCAGACAACCCATTGGAGGAAGACTTGTCACTGCTATTCTCCGGCAACCTATATTGTATATTTCCTACAAGAACCCCTCAATCTTATAATTAAGCAAACACTATAAATAAACCAATTAATGAGTGATTTCGTCAATATTCTTATTTTTTATAATTAAGAAAGCTATCAGATTTTCTCGCTTATATCCATCAATATTAATGGGGTTTAACACTTTTATGGTATGCATATAAGGGTTAACCACCCCTGTTGCGTAAGTGACAAAGTTGCATTTACTTAGAGAAAACAATTGCACCCCCTTAGCTTCTTAAAATGTAGATATATAAATTTATACCGTTTTCTAAAATTTGTTTCCCCTTAAGGATTTGGAAGCCTAGTTTTGCACTCCCTAACTTAGGATCCTGACTCCAGCAGGTAGCTACGAACCTTTATACCTCTTAATGAAAAAAAAAAAAAATATATATATATATATATATATATATATATAAATGTTTACCTCAAAGAAGCTGTGTGCTTTATCCAGCAAAAAATCTGTGTAGCTGGAGACATTCATGGCACCCCTAATTGTAGGAAAATCATAATAATTTAAAACCCAATCGTTAGCTCCTGCAGTAATAAGCACCAAAGCATTTCTAATGATTCTTCGAGCCTTCTTCTCCCCAACAATGCCATTAAGTCTTGAAGTATAGTTCTTAAACATCTGAATTTGGTCTGCCATTGGAATAGCTCTAGTTTTTAAACAAGACAATTCATCATATCCTGTTCCTCCTGATGCAAAACTAACCCCTGTCTTTATTTCTCTGTCTGATAATTTTGGATCCAAGAATGGAGGAACAAATTCTTTAATGCCCAATTGGGATGCAAGAAAATCTGAAATCAATTTTCCATTTGAAAATCTCCCTGTTGGAATATGCCCTGGGAGATCTTGGCCAAATGGAGGAAAATTAGACTTAGCCACTGTAGAAATATAGTTGTTGTTACCAGGATCTAGTGTTGAATCACCAAAAGTGAAAATGGCAGGAATTCTTGCAGGTTTTCTTGATATTGCTTTGGATGTGGAAAAGAACATTGCCCATATCACCAATTTCATAATTGAGAAATTGATGGAAGCCATTGTTGTATTATTATTATTAGTATTATGAGTTTTCTTATGATTTTAAAGCTGGTTTAAATTAAACAGTCTAAGAAAAATTCTAACCTTTTTTTATGGATATTAAGATTTTACAGCTACTGAATTTATAAAATATGAATGTTAAGTTATAAAAAATGTAACAAAATAACAAAGAACATTTTCGACGCAGAAAAAATAACAACTTTGTTGAGCAATTTTTCTGTTAGACTGTTAGTATATTGTTTTGGAACTAAAGAAATTGAACCATTATTAAGCATTTTTTACGTTACTTTGTTATTCTGAAGGAAACTGCAATTTTGTATTGCTAATTTTGAATTTTTGAATAAATAAGTTTTTTTTTTAAAATTTTTTTTAGAGTCTTAAACCTGAGACTTAAGGAAAAAGCTAAGCTCTTTTTGCGATTGGAATAAAAAACCCAGCAATAGTTCTTTTTTATTAACGACTAACTACAGTCTACAACGTACGATATATACAAACAAATAAATTAGATTTTTTTTGAAAAATTTAAATTTTTATTTATAAATTGAGTTGAAATATATGTTGTCTATTTCTGTCTTTACAAATGCTGGTTGGATCATCAAGTTAGCTTTACATTTTAGAAGAAAGGTTTGGATATCTAGAAAGGAAAGCAATTGATTATGAACTTTCCTTTTTTTTTTTTTTTTCTGAATTTCAAGGCCAACACTTTGTATAGGCAGAAATCTGATATTTATGATGGAGGGTTTATCCTATTAAGGTGATTAAACATGACAATTAACAAAATTATATAGATTTATCTTTCTTAAGTCACACCTGGAGTATTATCCTAGTAGAACAGAATACATCCAAGAAACAAGAGTCTTTCAAGAAAAATCAAGTGAAAAACGTAAACAACATACGAAGTTTTTCAAATATCCTAGCCTAAAAAACACTTGTAAGTTACAAAAAAAAAAAAAAGATAAAACTTTTGCTAAATTGGCACCACTTTTCTTAGTGGCTAGAAATTCAATTCCCTTTCCTACAAATTAGTTCTTTAGAAGGAAGTTTCCCGTCAAGAATCCAACAAGCACGAATGAATATTCATCAGAAAACTATGAGTAGCAACAAAGCAAAATGAGAAGTACAATTTCAAAGAAGACAAACTTATAAAATTAATACATGACACAGTGACTATACGCCCATTTTGTAAACAGAATTTATATATACTGCTCAGTCACATTACACTATGTCTTCACTCTGTGTACAGTCAACAATTTTTCTTTTTTTAGTTTTCAGCTCAAATTTATATTGCAATGACTATACTTCTGATTTTGAATTTTCCTTTTCTATTACAAGTTCCTATAAGATGGGATATAAATGAAAGCATAAACAGACTGTACTCAAATGTTTGTTGGCTACTTCTTCAACTGAAATAGAAGTTCTGCCAAACATGGATGCATCAAGAACAACATTAATCAAGTCACCATCTGAGCATAATCTTCATCGGATGCGAGACACACGAGCAAATGGCTCAGAATTAGCTTTTGGTGCAGGTTTAGCCACTTCTGGGCGTCCAAACACATTCCAGAATCTCAATGTCTGATCCCCAGCGGCCGTTGCCACTGTGTACCCATCTGGGCTCTGAAGAGAACAATAACATAACAGATCAAAACCTGAAGAGTAAATTTCAAATTCTATCAGCAAGTTTATAGAAAGAATGATCAAAATTATAGGCGTACCTGAGTCATACAGAGGACTCTAGAGGTGTGACCAGTGAGCTCAGCCATCTTTACCATTGATGGATATTTCCACAAAGTGAGCTGATTCTCTGTAAATCCATGAGAACTGAGTAATTCACGCTCGTGTTTGCTCCACAGGAGAGCACTAACCTGTGAGCCAGTATCCACAGAATTCAAACAAGCTCCAGTATGTGTGTTCCAGAACTTAATGCACCTGTCACCCACGCCCCCACCAGAAGCCAGTAAATTGCTCTGGAAGGGACACCAAGCAAGGGCCTTCACTGCAGCTCTATGGTCGTCAATCCTATGAAGCCATTGAGCTGGCGAGTGCCTAGAAGAGGTAATTGATCTATCCCAAATGAAAAGAAGATTATCATTTCCTCCACTTGCTAACTGCTGGCCTGAATCTGACCATTTCAGTCCACAAACTTCCTGGTGGTGTCCTCTATAGGTTTCAACAATGTGTTCTCTAACTCTCACATCGTTATTGAGGATCTTTGCATCCATTCCTCCTGTTGTAAGAATGTGACTATTCCAGGCCAGTGAATTTACTCGTAATCTATGGCCACCTCTTAATGTTCTTAGCTGCATGAATTATATAAGAAGTCGTCTACATTGTAACTAATACGCAACTCAGATAAGCCTCAATCCCAAACTAATCAAGATCGAACAAGGACATCACTTACCTGTCGATTAGCAGTGTAGTTCCATATCTGTACATCAGAATTGTTCAAGCCAATGGAAATATGACGGCCATCTGGAGCCCAGCTGAGGCTAGTAACAGGACCATCTTCACTGTTAACTGTGACAAGTTCTGAGGTAGAACCATTTGAAGCATCCCACAGATAAACTGTCTCCCCAAGAGCAATTGCAAGCACATTGCTGCCACCCCAATCCAGCAAATTCAAGTAGAAATCATCAATTAATTCCGGTGCATCCAATGTCCTTTCTGAACTCTTTCAAATTCAATTCTAAGCAATTAGACACACAATTATTCTAAAAGTATACACAAGAAAACATTCACTTAGACAAACACAAACCTGAGGAATGTACCGCTGGGACTTCACACTTTTAGAATGATGAACATATGATGATGACGATGGTGAAAAAATATCATGTGGGATTGGATCAACAGTGGCAGGTGGCTTGTTTTTGAAGGCCAAAATTCGAGTCCGATTCATATTGAGGGCGTCAGCAAGCTGCTTCTGGTATGCCTCTCTCGACGGTGAAGTCCAGACAGATGGGTTCTCCTTGCCTTTTCTTCCTTCTGTCAGCATGTAATGTGCATAATCCAGGTCCATTGCTGACCTATTCGGTATAAATCTATCCAACTGTTGAATCCAAGCAAAATTAAATCAGTCGACTATGATCAAATTTATAAATCCAGATTTTAGTTAAAGTCATCTTTCTTTGAATCTTTTACTCTCCATGGATACTCAAAACTTTCACACGAACAAAAGAAAACTGAAACTTGTAAGCAGGTGATAACTACTACTATTCTAATAATCCGGCCGTAAAACATCAATTGCAAAATAAAAACTGAAAACCAATTGACCGGTAAAGCACCAGAGGAAAATAAACTTTAATAATTTAAATTACATTTTCACGGGGTCTTTTCTTCTGAAGAAACCGATCTTGAATAGGGCTTCGAGAATGAATCTTGGGAGAAGAATACATCAATCTTGGATCCATAACGAACCAACAAGAGAGATGGAGAAGACGAAACTAAGCCTGCAAAACACAAAACCCACTTATATAAACTATAATTGAAAAAAAAAAAAAAACCGAAATTAAGAGAGAGAGAGCGCGCGCGCGCGCGGAAGAAGATTGTTGATTCGTTGCGGGTCCTTTAAAAGATGAAGAAGAAGCTCTGTTTACGAAACTAAGCCTGCAAAACACAAAACCCACTTATATAAACTATAATTGAAAAAAAAAAACCGAAATTAAGAGAGAGAGAGCGCGCGCGCGCGCGGAAGAAGATTGTTGATTCGTTGCGGGTCCTTTGAAAGATGAAGAAGAAGCTCTGTTTCCGATCAGAGAATGTACTTTTCGACTGATAATTAACAATTATCAATTAATTTCTCGATTAAAATACTCGATTGATGATGGCTGAAATGATCAATTTCTTTTCCTTCCACAATAAGGATTAGCCAAGGGAGATTTAATTAATTAACGTTTCGCATTTTGAATAATGTTGCCGTTGGAACATAGTTTGACGGATATGTCCTTACAAAGCGCTTCCACATTCGATCCTCATCCAGGGGCCGTTTAGTAATTCAACGAACAAGGCTCCTGCTTGTCGGCTGCTCCATCAGTTCATAAACTAAACGGTGCCGCGAGAAGCTTAAGCCTAGGGTTTGGCAACGGGACAAAGCGTTGCAGAAGCGGAGAGTGTGATTCTCATCCCTATCCCCGTTGTAATGGAAAATCTCTATTTCCATGATTTCATCCCTACCATGTTCGAAGCGATTTTTAGATTAAGTAGATTTTTGGATTAAGTAGATTTTTATATCTCGGTCAAAAATAAATATTTCAAAATTTTTATTTTAACCGATACATACAATTACATTTTGCATTTGCACGTTAATTTTGAATATTTATTTATAAATTTTATAAATTATATTTTATAACTTTTATAAATAATATTTATTTGCAAATATCATCTCCTAATTTTTATAACAAAATTGATAAATAAAAATATTAGAACAAATATTTTAAAACTGAGTTTATCAAACATATAAACCAATCAAAAAAACTAAAAGTTTTAGTTGTATAGTCAAAAATACATTATCAACAAATATTTTTTTTATATATTTTTCTTCTCAAGAATAATATGAATTTTTCTTATTCTTTTGTTTGTTTCTTTATTTTTCTTTCTCTCTTTTTCCTTTTTTTTTTCTCTTTCTTCCTATAATTTTTCTTCTTCTCACTCTTCTTTTATCTTTTACTTTTCTTTATTTTTATATAAATAAATGAATTAACAAGGTGGTAAGGCATTATAAGGAAGACAAGGTAAAATGGCAAATTCATTGCAGCAAGGGGGCAAATTAGCATTAATCACGCATTAATGTTATAATGCAAGGTAGAATAATATGGCAATGTGACATATTTAAACTAATGGTTTCATGCAATGTGTCGAATAAATGAAGAATAATAGTGAAAGAAGCAATGTCACATTAACTATAATAATTACTTTTAATATGTAATCGTGGTTAATTTAATTAATAACTTAATTAAATTATAATAATTTCAATTAATACTTTAATTAAATTTATTTATGAGGAGTAGTTAAAATTAATCAATATTAATTTTAACTTAAATAATATAAGTGATCATTTATAATTTAATTTTCAATTATATTAATCTCCACATCATAAATATTGACTAGCCAAATAATTTAATTTGTGTTTGATTTATAAGGTCAATAATTTTATTGAAATGAAAATATAATATTAACTTATTACTATTATATTGGACACAATTTTCGAATTTCTCATATACCTGGACACATTAAGTATCATTCTAGAATTCTCTTTTTAATTACTGATAAAATATCAAATATTAATTTGACCTCTAAATCATAATATTAAGTTCTCTGGTTATGATCATGATATTGATTAGGGTCGCTGCGTGTCAAACCATATTAGTCAATATACTAATGAATAATAATTTGCATTCTGATTAAAATAAAACTTATCATTATTAGTCTAACTAATAATATTGATTTTATATCAAATAAGTCATATTCTCTTGACTCCATTGGAATTTTGTCCTAGTGCTGCAGGGTAATAAGTCCTACTATTGGTAATTTTATGTCTCACTGCATAACTAACTGTGATGACTATGAGTCGAATTACCAAGCATGAATAGCTTAGTACAAGGAAAAAACACCTTCACAACCACTCATAAAATAACAGTTATGACACCTCAAGTCAAATGACTTCGAGTCATAAAAAATTTATATATTATGATCAAAATAATAACTGTTGATATCGAGCACTAGTTATGCAGTTATTATCATACGTCATTATTCGACACCTTTAACTCTTTAAGAACCCACTGATTTATCTAGATATCATTATATCATGGAGAATGTGATTTCTCATCAAAATAAATCATGTGATAACATAAAGACTTAATGAATACCTAATTCACTGTCCTTTTCTGGCTAATAATATTTTTAAGATTATATTTTACCATAAATAATTATCTCATTATTATCAATAACTTAATAATAAATTATCTATGAATAATCAACGAGTTATATATTTCATAATATAATATAACTACTACATTCATAATTTAATTAATAACTTGAATATTTTATTTATTATGAATGTAAAATATACATGTGTCTATTGTGATATATTATTTAATATATAAAAAGAAGTGAATGTACTAGGATATACACATTACTGATAACATGTCATACACCGTACTAGCGGGAACAATTTATCTCCATCTCTATCCCCATAGAGATCCCATCTCCACGGGATCCATCTCCGTTGAATTTTTTTAAATTAAAAAAATAATAATATATTAATACTGTAATTTTACATAATAAAATAACTAATTTAGTATACACAAAATAAAATAAATATTATTGATAATTTATAAATGTTCGTACATAATTTAGAAATTTACATATTTAGAAAAAAAATAATTCACAAATTAGATTAGTATATAAGTTTAATTAATATGACTATAGTATCTATATTAATTATAAATAAATTTATAATTTTATTAAGTAAATTAGTTATATATATAATTTATTAAAGTAATGTAAATTAGTACATAAATTTAATATAATACAATTATTTTGATGAACAAATATATAATATATATGACAAGGTATACATAATATAATATTGAAACACATAAATATAAAGTGTATATATATATATATATATATATATAAAATAAAATTAGTGGATTCTCATAGTGCCGAGACAGAGATTCTTAGGAGACAAAGAGTATCCTCTCCATATTCATCCCGCCCTGCTCACAGAAAATAAATTTCTCTCATTTCCATCCGTATGGAGAGATAATCCAAAAATTCCAGCCTATTCGGAACAAATCCCCATAGGAAACAGAGACCCTCACTCCATTACCAACCCTACTTAAACCCGGTCATGTCCTAGCGTTATTTGATCTCATACGGCGCCGTTTACAAGCACCAAACTGCATCATTTAACTCTACATGTAACCAACTAGTGACCTCACTCGACTTAATCGAACCAATCCATGTTTATGCTTATTGTCCCGTCTAGAACTAGCAGTAAGTCACTTTTATCTTCTTCTTTTTTCTCTCTTTTTATTTTTATTTTTAGTTTTTATTTAAGAAAAAAAAACTTAACGTGAAAGATTTTTAAAGAATTAAATAATTACGTTAATTAATTGCTAAGATAATTATTTTACGCATATAAAGTTCAAATTAAAATTAGCTATATATATACACACATATATAAAGATATAATAACATAATTAATTGATCTAAAAAAGGTTAACTAACTTATATATTTATCTATTGTAAATTAAAAATTTATCAAAAGAAAAAAAGAGAATTACCTATAAAGAAAAAAAATAGCATACTAATAAAAAGATAAAACATATACAAAGTGTGAATTCATTAATCACAATTAAAATAGAAATTGAAGTTTGATTCTCTATATATTGTCACTTTCTATTCTAAATTTTAAAAAATTGAGAGTTTATTTGAAATTTTTTTATACAATAACTCTCTAAAATAAAAGAATATAGTTCAAATAACAAGTTTATTGAAAATAATCTAATGAGATGTTTGAGATTGATATCGAATGTGTTCAAAGTAGTTTTTGAATTTTTTTGATTTAATTGACTATTTTTTTAATTTTTTATAAACTGTTTTTTCAAATTTACTTTTAGAAAAAATATCTATTTACTTGTTTTTACCCAAAACAGTTTTAAAACTCAAAAAAAAAAGTTAAAAATACAATTTTTTTAAAAAAATATTTTTTTTAAACACAATATCAAACATGACCTAACAAAGTCATCTATTCAACACAAAAAAAGGGGTAATTAATTACATGAATTTTATTAAAGTTCTGAATTTATATTTACTTTTTATCTTAAATATTAATAAATTTAGTATATATTATCATCATAAATCATAAAAAAAATATGCATAATGTTAAAAATTAAAATATTATATACATTACTTTTCAATATTTGTTATATAATAAATTAAAACGAAAAATTTATGTTGACTTTAAAAATGTTAATGATTGCAATGTGATGTGAGAATTATATATGCTAATAATAGAAAAGTATATTTTCACACTATTGCATTGATTTTTAAAATGAATAATTGACATTGTATAAAATATTTTATAGTAAAAAAATAATTGGTGCATTTATAAATAAATCTCCGAATCATTGATTTCAACCTCAAATTTTCTATGTATTGATTAACATAATACATTATATATACTCATATTTATCTAAACATAGAAAACAAAATTTGATTTTTTTATTCCATAATTAGTAAAAAAAACTAATGAAATATTAGAGGTATTATTTGAAAAATAATAAAACAAACATTGACAATTAAAGTATATTTTGAGGGTTTTTTTTTTACCCTATTCTTTTATTGATTTATTACAAGTGTGAACTTGTACTTGTTAGTTTTGGCTTAATAAGATTTAATGGATGGTGGATTATATAATAGATGTAATTATTTTTTTTATTTACCATTTAGATAATAAATTTTTAATAATATTGATAGATAATAACGCGAAAATTTCAACTCTAAACTTCAAACCTCACAAATAAAAATATTAATCTAGTCACTTTTTAATTGACTGATTTATATTACCTAGTATATAACTGTCAACATAGAAATCGAGATTCTAAACATGCTATCACCAAATAATTATTTTTATATATAAATATAAAATAAATTGAAATACGTATAACTATGAATTTTTTTATTTAAATTCATCGATAATAAATAAATTTCTTTATTTAATTAATAGACAAAAAGAAAATAAAATAAAATAGTAGTATATGAAAATCTTATGAAAAATTATTATTTATCATATGTAATTTGATATAATATACTAATTTATTTTGAAATTTGAAAATTAAATGATTTTCTTTATATGATTTGACATAATATATTAGTACTTATAAAATTTGAAAATTATACTATTTATTCTATATAGTTTGATATAATATACTAGTAAAAAAAATATTATATTTTGCTCATGAGATACCAGTATAATAAATTAAACTTAATCAAATTTACAAAAAATAATAGTACAATATATTAAAATTTTAAAAAATAATTTTTAAATATTAGAAATATTAATGTGACATGTAAAATTAGAAAAAGTAAAAATATTAAAGTTTAATTTTTTTCAAAATCATACAAATAAATAATAATATATGGTAGTTGGAAAAAGCGAAAAAGAAAAAAAGAAAAGGAAGAGGGAGGAGAAGGGGGAAAGCACAGCAGTTATTAGTTGTTAAATCACAGAGTGTGTAACTAACCTGTCCTTTTATCGTAATCATCCATTCAATGCTAAGCTCAATCAACTGCCCAAAAATACAATTTTGATATTTTACCCTCTCTTTCTCTCTCCTTTCTCACGCAAATCGATGCAACTAAAAACATCAGATTCTTAAAGAAACAAAAAGAACAAAGAAAAAAAAAGTCTAGGGTTTCTAAATCCCTCCTAGTTCTCTCCCTCCGTTTTGATTTTCCTTCCCTCCAAACCCCATAGCTGCTGTTTTTTTTTTCCCGTCATTTTTCCTGAAAGTTTGGGGAAAAGTTTCCTGGCCTATTATTTGGCGTTCTTTGATCTCAAAATTTTCTGTTGTTTTCTCCGGGAAGTTCATTTTTCCCGGGAAAATTTCGCCTCCGAATACTCTTTTCTCCGGCTTCTTCTTTGAATCAGGCTTTTTACAGGTACTTCTTTTTGCAGTTATTCTGTTTGTTTGACATGGAAAATTTTTTTCGAGGAAGTTTCCCGGAAAATTCATCATTTTAAGACTCATTTTCTTTTTCCTTTCATTTGTCTCGCTGTTGAAATTTGAAGTCAATCGTTTTGTTCAAGATGTGGTCTAATTGCCTCGTGAAAACTTTCAGCTGGAAATATTTTGACAACTTTTTTTAATAGGATAAAAAGAAAAGAACTCTTTTCTGATATTTATTTATATTGCTAGGATATAATTTTGTAGCCTTTCTTATGTACAGTGGTTAACTGATCTCGGAGGAAAATAAGCAGGTAATTGAAATTGGGGAGGAAATCAATTTTTATTGAAAGATCCGCAGGATCAGCAGGGGGAGAGGTATTGGGAGCTAGAATATCTGTTTTTCTTAGATTGCTATGAATTAATTTTCAATCACCTTGCATTTGAATGTTCATTGCTTTATGGATTTGAAAGTAACTTCATCTCTCTATATGCCTTCACGGCCAAAGGATTTGGTGAAGTGTTGTGATTGTGGGTGTAGTTGTTCTTTAGTAGCTTCTACCTCCTCAGTGTCATGGTTTCGGTCTGTAAAACGAAAATATGATGGGTTTGAGGAGGGAAACCGATTCTTTATATCTGGATTTGATTTCTTCTCAAATCCACGTGTGCAAATTGAAAATGAATGTGATGCACTTCGGGAAACAGTTAGTAGCCAACAGCTGACGATACAGGAATTATGTACTGAGCTAGAAGAGGAGAGGAATGCCTCTTCCTCAGCTGCAAATGAGGCCATGTCAATGATATTGAGGTTGCAAAGGGAGAAGGCAGAGATCCAAATGGAGGCAAGGCAATTCAAACGTTTTGCAGAGGAGAAGATGGCACATGACCAGCAGGAGCTTCTAGCTTTGGAGGATTTACTTTATAAGCGAGAGCTGGTCATTCAATCCCTTACGTTTGAGGCGCAAGCTTATAAGCATAGGATGATGAGTTATGGGCTTACAGAAGAGGAGATAGAGGCAGACAAGGATGAGAGAATTGGGTTTAGCCGTAACCAGAGTGTGGCTGACAGTTTAGATGCTCCCCAACTTGAATTTCCTGTGTACAATTACCCGTTATTGACATGCAATTTGAATGAGAATCCAACTATTTTGGAAGGTGATGATGATGCTGTGGATGTGGATAAATATGCTTTTGGTGAAACTCCTCATCCTCGGGAAAATTTGAAGAACCTGGAATTTAGGATCAGTCAGATGGAGGGAAGTCCTAGCAGCAGTCAATTAGATGGAGAATTTTGTGGTGCAAAGAATATTCTAGAGAAGGTGATAGTTGGCCAGTCACCCAGGCGGCCAAGACATAGTAAAATGTTTTCTGTGGACAGTTTGAGTTCACCAATGGGGATGTCAAGAGAAGCAGCTCCGGATGTTGCCAGTGAATCTCCTACTTTCAAGTTCATAAATAGCTTTAGGAAGATGGATTATGTTGTCCATTCAGACGACTGCTCTAATTTGAGAAAGGTGGATAATGCATCAGATTTTGGAGATGACACGAGTGACAGAATTTATACCATCGACTCTGTACAAAGTGGGTCACCATGTAATGGTGTCACAAAACAAAAAGATGGAAGTGGGATCTGTGAGGATAGTATTTCCACTTCAACAGATATATTTAATCGACCTGATGTTAGTGATCCTGATATCAAAAGGATGTACATGAGGCTTCAAGCACTTGAGGCTGACAGGGAATCTTTGAAGCAGGAAATTATTGCAATGCGAACTGATAAAGTGCAGATGTTGCTAATGAAAGAAATAGCTCAACATATTTACAAGGAAATTTCACCAGAAAAACGAATCTCTGTGAAGAATCCATCTCTTCTTGGAGCCTTTTCATTCATGTCAATTTTCAAGGTAATTTTTTCAATGCACTAATGCATATGAATGAAGTGTGCATGGATAGCTACAGCACTCTGGTTTCTGATTTGTGGTCTACATAATTTCTGATTTGCTATTTAGTTGCTTGTGATGGTGATCATATGGTTCTTTTTAAGCATGTTTTTATTCAACCACAAAACTTCGTTGGTAGCATTTGCTCATTACTTGTAAGAATTTAATAGTTTTACAGTTCATCATTTAAATTAATCTCCTTTTTTGGATCATTCATATCCTCACTAGTAGGACAGTCATTGACATTCTGGGACATGTACTGACATATGTTAATTGTGTAACTCTTTTTAAAGCTATTTTATGAGCGTCCTACTGCATAATGTTTCTTTCTTTGGCACTAAATGATCTCTTGCCTTCCATTTTGTGTATTCAGTGGATCGTGTCTTTAATTTTCTGGAGAAAGAAAGCTCATCGAAGCAAGTGAGTAGATTAATATACATAAATGTGTGATGAGATTTTGATTTTTGATTGATGTGCTCCCGCAGTCACATGTTCACCACTGATAGAGATTTTTTTTTCTTTTCTTTTCACGGAAACAAAGGTCTCTTCGTTCTGAGAGATGCTTCCATAAATAGGTGAAATTCATCTCCATATATCTCTGGGTGGAGAAAGAAGAGGGAGTGAGAAAACCATTTACAGATACTGTTGAGATTGACAAATTGAAACCAAAGCAGAAAAATTGTTCTTTTGCTTTTGCTCTCTCTCTCTCTCTCTCTCTCTCTCTCTCTCTTTCTCTCTCTAGGAGAAGAGTTCGGGTATTTACCCCATTACCCCTTTCTAGGAATTACTTGCAGTGTATTGACTGAGCAACCTCTAGAAAAAATCTAGAATTGGGAATGTCTAGAATCCTGGAGTTTTAGATAAAGTTTAA
This sequence comes from Balakata baccata, assembly GCA_949630135.1. Lineage (NCBI taxonomy): Eukaryota > Viridiplantae > Streptophyta > Magnoliopsida > Malpighiales > Euphorbiaceae > Balakata > Balakata baccata. Next base: position 91,249 of record CATIWF010123776.1, read on the forward strand.
AAGCAACGGCATCTCATGTAATTTGGTTGGCAGTAACGGGAGTTTAATAATCCTGAGAAATTTAGAGAGATGCGGAATACTTTACATTCTGTGTTTATATTTTGCTTGAGAAGTTGAAGTTGAAGAAGGGGCAATATTTGTACTTTTGATTGGTCTCTGATTTACGATATTGTCAAATTTCGTAATGGCAGGTATATGTGTGGGCTTTCGGCAAGTAATGTTGGTTTGCTACTGCTTCTGGACAAAGGGCCTCGCTCAAGGCAGTGGAGATGTCTCACAAGCACACAAGTGTGAATTTGCTCTCCGGTATCCATCTGAAATTGGTGGAATGTGCATAAGCTTGAAGTAGATTTAAGCAACGTAGCCTTTGTTTTTTGCATTCTTTTTCGGGAGATTTGGATGTTGCATGCAGTGTTGTTTGATTTCGAATATTTTGGATTGAATATAGTTTGCTGGTTGATCAGTGAAAGATGGATACGGTATGGGTATACTTGCCCATGTAGTTGGTTGGAATGTAGCTTGAGGTACACGTCTCTTCACCTTCATCTACTGTATACTGCAGATTCTTGTATGATTCCAATTCAATTATGCAAAAATGTCTCTTATTTTCAATTACTTGTGCAAGATGTAGATGTTTCTATTCATTCCAAAAGAAATCCTGCCGAAATTTGCTTTCTGAATTATTTTATCCCACATTGTTTTCTTTTCTGTACTTCTTTATCTGAGGTTGAAATTTTTTTTTTTTAAATTAGGAAGCTCAATAGGGCGTGGACTATACAATAAGGATAGTTATCATAATTTGCACATGCTAAGGTGATAAACCCCTACTAATATTGTTGGATAGGGGGAATCTTTCACAATTCTCACAATTTTTCTTTTTGGGACAATGAGATGATATAATAAAATTATCATTTAACACAAAGTTATATTATAGAAGAAGTCTATAAATTATCATTTAACTAAAGTTATATTATAGAAGAGAGCCTGACAACTTGATTGATAACTCTTATTTAAAAAACCCCACCAAATGAATAAAAATATAAATAAATCGATTTTTTTTTTAACTGGGATTTATACAGAAGCATGCAATGCAAAGATAGGTCTATTTCTATTTATTCAGAAGTGTGATAATTCTGGCCGGCCAGCCCTTCTTGGCTTTTATGGGTAAATACTATTTTTTTAATAAATGTTATTTAATACTTTTTCTGTCCAAAATAAAAAATAAAAAAAATTAGTTAATTTAGTTAAATTAATAATTTTTATTTAATATTTTTAAAAATACCTTCCATTTATTTTTTTTTTGAAAATAACCATTTAATTTTTTTAATACAAGATTCAAATTAATACCTATATAAATGTTAATAAATTTTAAAAGTTATTTAATAAAGCAAGAGTTGAAAAAAAATAAATAGATATTTAGATTAAATAGGGTATATATAAATAAATATATATTTGTAATTAACTATATTTTAAAAAATATAAGAGACCTATAATTTTGGATGTGAGTCTTTTTTTTTTTTTTTTTTTTTTGGACGGGAGAGTATTTTATACTATTTAAAAGCTTTGAATTTTTTGAAAAATGTTAAATTTTGGACAATTTCCTTCTCCAAACCGGCCAACGAAGGAAGGAGCGCGTGAAACTTCAAGTTGAAAGTAACCAGTTTCAATCATTTTTCCGTTCCAGTAAAGTTATGATTTATAAAAACAACTTTAATTAATATTATTATTATGAGCAGAAATAAAGTTTTTCTAATTCTATATCTAATCAGTGTATCCTTCTCTTTTTAACGCTGTTTTTGTTTTTATTTTTTTATTTTTAATAAAGCTACTTGTCATGGACCAACAATATCTATTTTAGAGCATTTCCAACTTCTTTATTTCTCTCTTTATCTATATTTAGACGGTTTTATATCTTCTAACAATTTTCGTATCTTTTCTCTTTACTGCTTACTTATTTCATTATCTAAAATTTACATTCTATCTAAGAATTTCTCAAGGAATAGAGTCAGAGACAAAAAATAATAAAGAAAAAAATAATAAAAAAGAGAAAAGAGAAATAATAAAATATTTCTTACGGCCTCCTTGTAACTCTTAAATCTGAGGAGGGAAAATATAAATTTTAAAGAATAAAATAAGTAAAGAGTAAAATAGAAAGACTGATAGAAGATATAAGACTCTTTAAATATAGGCAAAAATAAAAATAGAGAGATTGTTGGGATTGCTCTTTTTTAAACTTAATTGATGTCTTTTGAAAAAATGTTTAGTTAGATAGCAATCAATTTGATTTGGGCAACCGAATTTTATAGATGTAATTTAAAGATCTTTCAAGGAGTTGCACATTTCTCTCTCTCTTTTTTGTCGTTAGGAGGCATAATACATATTTCGTATTTCATAGTCTTATATACGTGTAATATAATTTTGAATAATCTTACATAGATAGGTGCAAGGTTTTTAATATTTTTTTTAAATTTCAGTAGTATTCTCTCTTATGATTGATAAATTCATTTTTATTTCATAATTCTATCAATATATTTCTTTGTTTAATTAATATCTTGAAGTTGAGAGTAGAGATAACTAAAAGGGATGTGAGAAAAATTTGAGATATAATAAAATTTTCACTATTAAAAAAAATTAATTACACATTAACTTCTTCTATACAAAATCTAATAAGTGAAAAGCAAAACCAAACTAATTTCATTGTCTCTAATTAATTTTATTAAATTTATCAATTATTTATAACTTTATTAAATATTCTATATTCACAAGCTTTTCTTTTTAGAAAATTTTTTAAAAATGTAAAAAAACTCGTAAAATATTTCAACATTTCAAAACTATCAAAATATTACAAAAATACATAAACTCAAAAAATCACTTAAAGTACGTCAAAAAAATATATATTCGGTATATTTCCAATATATATTGGTTCGATATTTTTAGAAATACCAAGAATATATTCAGTTCGGTATAATTTAAAAATATTTTTAATATACTTTAAAATTTTCTTAAAAATACATTTATAATATATTAAAAAATTTTTAGATATATCTCGAAAAAATATAAGTTCTGGGCTTACTCTGAAATCAAAATCATTTGTCTTCACGCAATTCTATACTACCAACAATAAGCAGTGAATCAACAATTCTCCCTGCAACTTAGCTAACCGACTCCAAATCATCTTCGAAGTCAAGATCTAAGGAATCCATATCAGAGTCTCTTTCAGTTTCTGATTCACGTCGAAATCCACAACGTCGTAATAATCATCGCCGATCGATGTATTCGAGATCACCAGTATGGAAGTGAGCCATTATTCTACTAATTTTATAGAAAATATCAACAAAGAATAAAAAAGATTTCATATCAGTACTCAACCAGGAAAAATGAAAAGCTAATATAAATTACCTTCAAATAAAGATGGATCTGAATGAGAAATTGCCGAGAAACAAACATATACTTTAGCTATCTAATTTAAAGTTGAGTGGAGGGAATGGGAATGTTAACGTGGAACTTAACCTTAGATTCTACAGAGAAATATTTAGAGCGGGCTTTGTTAATATCATTTCTTCTTCTTTCCCTTGCATTGCTTTCAGACTCCTCCTCAGCAGAGGCTAGTGATTTTCCAATGGCTTTACCAGTGCTTGACACAGATTACCTCAAGGAAATCGACAAGGCTAGTGATTTTCCGATGGCCTCAACAATTCGCTGCTGTGACTCAGGAATCATCTCAGTCCGCTTCACTATTCTTTCTTCTCTTACTGCAGTAATATTCACCACCGTCTGAACTTGACCAAATGGTGAAGAACTACTTTACTTCCCTTTGGAAGCGATTTTGAATTAAGAAGAGTTATAAATCTCAGTAAAAAATATAGATTTTAAAAATTTTTAATTTAATCGACATGACATATAAATACTCTTGTTAATCTATATTTATTCTTACAATATTTATAAATAATATCTATTTTTTAAAATCATTTCATGATTTTTAGAATAAAATGAAAACATAAAAAGGTTAAAATAAACTTTTTAAAATCGAATTTACAAAACCTGCATATCAAGCAAAAAAAAACTAAAAATTTTAGTTATTTTGATAAAAATTATTTACTAGCCAAGATGTCAGATCACCATAATTTTTTTTTATGCTCTCACTTGTTCTCAAGCAGAACGAGAAGCATCAAAGTAAGTTGAAAATTACCGATACTTGATTTTCCATGACTATGCTAATCTCTATTTAAAGTTAAGCAAAATGGAAGCTATATTTAGCCAATATAACAAACTATTTTCGGTCAATTCTTCAACTTGGAAAATTGATGGCCAACTACTACTGCTAATTATTCAAATAATGGAAGATGGTGTCAAATTACATTAATTGTGATTTATAAATATAGATAAAGTTAAATCTAATAATGCATTACTAAATAATGCATATTAAATTAATTATATGTCAATTTTCATGACCACCACCATTAATCAAAAAACCCGTTTTCTCTTCCATTAACTATAATAATAATTTTAATTTATCATTATAGTTAATTTAATTAATAATTTAATTAAATTATTATAATTTTAATTAATATTTTAATTAAAATTAATCAATTTTAATTTTAACTTAAATAATATAAGTGATAATTTTTAATTTAATTCTCAATTAAATTAATTCTTATATTATAAATATTAATTAACCAAATAATTTAATTTAGGTATGACTTATAAGGTCAATAATTTTATTGGAATGAAAATATAATATTAACTTGTTAATATTATATTGGACATTATTTCTAAATTCTTTATATATCTTGACACATTAAGTATCCTTTCGGAATTCTCTTTTTAATTACCGATAATATATCAAATATTAATTTAACATCTAGATCATAATATTAAATCATCTTGCTATGATCTCGATATTGATTAGGGTTACAGCGTGTTAAATTATATTATTTAATATACTAATGAGTGATAATTTATGTTCTGATTAAAATAAGACTTATCATTATTAGTCTAATTAATAATATCGATCTTACATTGAATAAGTCATATTTTTTCTGGTCATAAATATATTTTATCAAAACTAAAATATCAACTTCATTAGGATATTACTTGGTGCTGTAGGATAGCGAGTCATACTATTAGTAATCTCATATCTCGCTACATGACTAACTGTGATAACTACGAGTCGAATTACCTTGCGTAAATAACTCAGAACAAGACAAAAGCACATCTACAGCTATCCATAAAAGGACAGTCTTGATATCTCAAGTTAAAGGACTTTAAGTCATAAAAACACTGATATAGAAAATAATCTTTTATGTCTATTTTTTCATATCAGATGCACATGTTTAGAATAGACATATAACAATAAAATACAACTGAACAACGACTCGAATGCTTCTATTCCAGAACAAACGCATCTGATATGTATTAGATGTATCTGTTATGACCAAATCAGACGCATCTGATTCGCATCAAATGCGTTTGTTTTGACCTAAACAGATGCATCTGATATATATCAGATGCATCTATTTTGTTTATAACAGACTTATATCGTTTTTTTAATACAATTACAAAAATTTGCATACCCTTAATTAGTAAAAGAACCAGCAAAAACCTTAAATTTAACACTTCAAATACATTACTACTTTATTACATGCCATTACAATCTTTTTCCAATGACTCAATTCACAAGCACACTAATATTCCCAAACTCAAAATTCATAATATATTATTCATAACTTCAACTCAAGCCATTATAGGCTTTTACCAACAACTCAACTCATAATTATATTATAGTTATTTATACAAAATAATTCACAAACTCAAAATATATCTACTCATTATTTGCATCACAATGGAACAACTCAACTTGCAATTAAAAATAATTGTGTTTAGCACAATTTTACAAATTTAAATATCAAATTATCATTGTATAATATATAGAAAAATTATTCTAAGATACTTACACTCGCAAAAAAATCCAACCATATTTATTGAATTTCATCTATTTACTCCATAGTATATGAATTGATTTGGAAAATCTGCAAAAAAAAAAATTAAACACACAGTTGAAATTATTAATATATCATTACATATAACAGCTTGTTAGCCAATATAATTATATATATACTTGAAAATTTAAATTGTATAGCTAGTATTAGAAATAAAAGATACATTAGTTAATGTCATATTTATGCTATAATGAATCACTATGTCGTACATATATCTCATAACATAATATCTACATTCAAAACCTCTCTCTTGTATTGGACAATAAGAAAAAATGTGAAAAAAAAAACAATCAAAAAATTATTCAATTCAATTTCTTAAAAACATTGCAATATTAATAAAATATAGAAAAATTAAAATTATTACCTCAATATGATGCCAAGTTGGTATCATACTTACACCTTATCTACTATCAAAACGGTATAGTTTATATACCTTAGAGAATGAATTTCTATCAAATTAACATGCGCGTAATATAACTAAAAATATTTAAATTATTAGAGTAAATATTATAACTTACATATTAAAAAGTTCTTTAACATGTCCAATTTTTCTATTTAGATTGCCGAGATGATCCATAAAAAATATATCACCTCGTGTATAGCAAAAAATAATCAACATTCAATGTTAATTATAGACATATATATATATATATTTTACTAATAAAAAAATCATAATGAAATGCTAATTCAAAAATTGAGATAAAGGCAAATATTATTTAGGTATTTTGCATACTTAACAAAATTTTACTTAGTCTAACAATTAATTTTGCTTTATTCATTTAGATATTTCATCAAATACCTTGAAGGTGTAAAATTTTCATATTTTATAATAATCTATATATTAATTTTATTTAGGTTTTTCATCAAACACCATAAAGATAATGTGTCTATTTTTAATATTAACTACTTTCATTTAAATTTTCAACGAGGATTTTTATCAAATACCATAAAGGCAATATACATATCTAATACAAAAAATAAAACTCAAAAATTTCATCAACATACAATTCAATCAATATACAAATCTATGAAAATCCATCAATTCTATCACCTCTAACATTTCATAAACACTTTAATGGTGAAAGAGAAAAAAAAAAAAACTAACATTAACCAAGGGTGAGGGTGCAAAATTTCCAACAAAGCCAAATATAGGTACTCTAATACAAACCCCAAGATTTTGAGACTAGAAAAAAATAATGAGAGTGCAAATGGGGTATATAAATTGTGGAAAAAAATATTACGTACGTATAACACATTGTAGGACCCAAATGAACTTAAATATTTGAGAGAAGATGAAGATAAAGAGGAAACTAGAAGATGGAGAAAAGAAAAATGAGAGAATTTTTTTGGGCAAAAATGGGGACTGTTGACGAGATGGAGGAGGAAGAAAAAGATGGGGGGCTACTCTGATGCGTCTATTCCTTGTGGAACAGACACATCCGACCTAAGTGGAATGACACAATTCTACTAAGTGAAGCCTGATGCATATGTTCCTTAAAAAACAGACGCAGCAAACCTTAGTAGAACGGCGCCGTTCCATTAAGTGAAGCATGATGTGTCTGTTGTACAAGGAACAAGGAACAGACGCATCAAAGTAGCCCTGCAACAATGTCGTTCCACCAAGTGTAGTTTGATGCATCTGTTCTCTACGGAACAGACATGTCAAACCTCTGAAATTTAAAAAAAAAAATTCCACTAATTCTAAATATATATATATATATAAGTGATTCAACTTAAAATTTTAATAAATTAAATTTTTAATCTAAAGAAGGAAAAAACTAAGTCAATATATAATTTCACTTGAAAGTGTAAAAAGAATACAAATTTATTTTTTGTACAATATTACGATATAATTAATAAACAATAGAAAAATAAATAAAATTATTAAATTTATGCATTTGTTTTTTATAAGACAGATGTATCCGAATTTAACATTTAAAATTTAAAAAAATTAAAAATTGAGTCTTATACATCTGCTGTCCGTTAAACAGATGCATCATGTAGATCTGATGTGTGTGTTCCATATAACAGACGCATCAGAGCTACCTGATGCATTTTTTTATGTACAACAGAGGCATCTGAGTTTTACACTAACAATTTTATTTAAAAAAATGTCACCGCATCAACATTATGTGTTTGTTTTATTCAGAATACTGTGTAGTTATTATCAGGCGTCACTGTTCAGTACCTTTAACTCTTTAAGAACCCACTAGTTTATCCAAATATCACTATATCATGGAGAATGAAATTTCTTATCAAAATAAACCATGTAATGATATAGAAACTCAATGAATACCCAATTCACTATCTTTTTCCAATTACGAACATTTTTAAAATTATCTTTTATCAGAGATATTTATCTCATTATTATCAACAACTTAAGAATAAATTCTCTGTAGATAATCAATGAGTTGTATATTTCATAGTATAATATAACTACTACATTTATAATTTAATCAACAACTTGAATATTTTATTTATTATGAATGTAAAATATACACGTGTTTGTTATGATATATAATTTAATATATAAAAAAGATGAATGCACTAGGATGTATACGCCATTGATAATACTTCCTTCCTCTCTCAGTCTTCAATTGGTAAAAATCAACAAAATTTAGTAAAATTAAAAAGATATTTGATAAAAATGAAAAAAAATACATGTAATTTTATTAAAAAAAATATTAAGTGTAGGTTTTTAGTGATTTTTTTTAATTTTTGCGAATATCATTTAGTCCAAATCACTTTATTAGTAAAATAACTTCAATATAAAAATATTTCATTCTCCCCAACTGAACGTATATATTTTCTCATAATATCTTTTTACCCTTTTGGTCAATAAATAGCATTTACTTATTTAAATTTTAGATTAAGTTCCTAAAATAAAAGAATTAATAAAAATCTTTGAATTTGTTTAAAATAACATTACCATAACTGAAATTTATCATTAAAATTTGCAGACCACTATGAAATACATGGTTGCATCAACATCAAAATTTCAAATTATAAATTTATTTAAATCACTAAATTAAGGAATCAATGAATTTATTTTAAATAAGTTAGAATAATTATCATAAACATTTTTTATCTGTCATTTCCCTGCTATATGCAAGATATATGAACGAAAATTATTTATAATACAGACCAATTTATGTGTTTATTATATACAGATTATATTGGTATTATATGATACAAAATTTTGCACAAATTTAATTTATTTTTTTAAATGATGTAACCAAATTTTGTAATACCAAATGAATAAGAATGAGATTTCATCATGTATTGATTCAATATTGAGAAATACAATATTTTTTTAAAATATAACATTTAAATATTGGTGGAATGAGACTGAAAAAAAATAAAGTAGTGCGTTGTTCTTTAAATATGTAGGTTATCTAATGTTATATTGGTTGTATATTATATGTAGGCTATATAAGTTATATTGGTGGTATATAAGATGAATTCCTGCACATATTGCTTTTTAATTTGTTGTTGCCACATAAACCAAATTATATGTAGGTTATCTAAGATTATATTGGTATATGTTATATGTTATATCTAAGGTTATATGCATATCATATACCAAGTTATATGTTATACGTAAGATCTTGTACATTATATATAGGTTATCTATATGATATGAATTTCTGCACAAATATTACATATCAATTAGTTTCTGCAACACAAACTAAGTTATATATTTATTATATGGGGGTTATATTAGTATTATATGATACAAAATTCTATACAAATTTAATTTATTTTTAGTGATGAAACTAAATTTTGTAACGTCGTAACTTTTATATTGATTGTATATTTATGGGATATGAACAACAGAAAGACATTAAATGCTCAATCCAATAAATCAAAGAAAATACACAAACTAACAAAAGTAAATCTGTCAAAATGAAAAAAAAAATCATCCATTAATAACATTTCAAATTTTTGCATAAGCTGCACAAATCTATTAAAACAGAACAAAACAGATTGTGTCGCATAGTTCGTCGTAAGATTGAGGTCAATATGCTAATAATGAATTTCCATGGATGTCTTCAACAGTAAATAATGAATTTCCATGGATTTAGTCCTGGTAAAGCACTTAAAGAATCAAGAAAGCAAGTGCCTTTCCAAAATTTTTAACTTATCACTTTGGTTCAGATTATCAAACTAATATACTTTGATGGTATTGTCATCGTTCATGTTTATGTAAAATTAAAGATACATAGTAACCCATCTTCAAATTGGTTAAATCAATAACCAATATCAAAATAATCAAACTTCAAATTCACAAACTGTCAATCAACTAAAAGCGAAGAAAATAAAAATCAAGCACATGTTTGCAAATTGAATCTCATTGCAGATATACAACCGAATTTTTAAAAAAATTAAAGAAACCCTATAATTCCTACATCGAGTATATTAATGTGATAAATGTTAAGGAAAATGAAGAACAGGAAGGAACAATTGATAAAGATAAAAAGATGGATCAATTTTTTTAAGGAAAGGAAAAATAAAAGTAAAATGGCAAAAAATTGGCAAAACACTTTAATTATTCTGATTGTGGGAGCGAAACTTTAGGAATTCTTCTAATATAATTGATTTTTAAAAAAAAGATTAGTATGGAAAAATACAAATTATCATTGAATAACTTGATAAAAAGAATAAAACAATGGCATTTCAGTAATTTGCTTTTAAAAATGGTTCATCTGTGTCGTTTTTTCATTATGTACATCACTCAGTCCAAGCCCATTACACTTTTGGCAGCCCAGTTACGACGAAACACGAACTGGAAGTGTCAAATGAAACGTTTCTTTTACCTATAAACCTATCGTCGAAACGCGTTCATTAATCTAATTGCTAAACCCTGCACTGGACCTCCATCAGCGTATGATCACTGAAGGAGGGAGCGCCACCATATCCCTGTACAATGTTACTCTGCAGAAATTTGTTATTTAAAGCCTTAAAAAAGAATAACAAAAAAGCCAAAAGAAAAACTATTTCCAGAAAAAAACAAGTACCGATTTTTATAAGCCAAGAATCACCTAACCATGAGCAGGAAGAGCAAATAATTGAAGATGATATTGAAGAAGAGGCAGAAGGGTTCAGCCTGAAAAACTCAGCTCCATCTCACACTTATGGGATCCAGCCACTTGGCAATCTGTACCTCAGTCCAGGTTCAATCAACTCCAGAAACACAGGTTTAGGTAATCTTCAGACCCTAACTGATGGGCTGGTTCTTGATATTTTAGGACTTCTTGATGCAAATCATTTGGGAATTTTGGCTACTGTGAGCAAATCTTTCTACGTTTTTGTTAACCATGAATCTCTATGGAGAAATCTTGTATTGGATAAACTGAATGGTGGGTTCTTGTTTAATGAGTCATGGAAGTCCACTTACATTGCTGCTTTTTACCCTTCATTTGATGTTTCCCGCACTGGCACATCAAATATCAAAGTTAGAGACTTTTACTCTGATTATCTTTTCCAAAGTTGGTTATGTGCTAATCTTGAAATGAAACCTGAATGGCTTGAGAGAGATAATATAGTTAGAAAAAGGGGTATTTCTTTTGAGGAGTTTGTGTCGTATTTTGAGGAACCAAATAAGCCAGTACTATTGGAGGGTTGTATGGATAATTGGGCCGCATTGCAAAAATGGGATAGGGATTATTTACTTAAGGCATGTGGTGATGTCAAATTTGCAGTTGGTCCTGTGGAAATGAAGCTAGAAGAGTATTTTAAGTACTCAGATCAAATGAGGGAAGAGAGGCCACTGTATCTTTTTGACCCAAAATTCGCCAAAAAGGTTCCAATTTTGGGTTCAGAATATGAAGTTCCAATATATTTTAGGGAGGATTTGTTTAGTGTTTTAGCCAGTGAGAGACCTGATTATAGGTGGATCATAATTGGGCCAGCAGGGTCTGGTTCATCTTTCCACATTGATCCCAATTCCACATCAGCTTGGAATGCGGTGATAAAGGGGTCTAAAAAATGGGTTTTGTTCCCTCCTGATGTGATACCGCCTGGGGTACATCCAAGCCCTGATGGGGCAGAGGTGGCATGTCCTGTTTCAATAATTGAGTGGTTCATGAACTTTTACGATGCAACAAAAACTTGGAAGAAAAGACCTATTGAGTGCATCTGTAAGGCTGGAGAAGTGATTTTTGTGCCCAATGGATGGTGGCATTTGGTGATCAACCTGGAAGAATCGATTGCTATTACCCAGAATTATGTCAGCAGGTGTGTATTTTTGTATGTTCCTGAACTGTTGGCAGTCCTGACTAGTGCTTAGAATTTAATAAATCCCTGTATTCCCCCAATCCCTAACTGCAAAATGTCTTTGTCTGTTCTTATATCTTGTCAGAATCTCAATATCTTGTGCAAGATTACTCTCCCAATCCCATAGACTCAAATAAAAAGCATGATAAGTAAATAGATTTCTCATTTACGACTATTGGCTCAAAACCCACAAACCTAGTATTCACTGATCCAAAGTGACAGGGAAGACTTGGCAAGCGAATCAATGCATATGGAAATCTACTATTAGTTTATAGGTTCTCTGGTGTTGAATTTTAGATTAAGTAAACAAGATTTTTCAAGATTATTGTAATCTACAATTGCTGACAGTTTGTGAAAAATCATTTTTTCAATTTGGTGCCTCTTTTTCAAAAATGAAAGCAACTTCTGCTGTTATATCTGTACATTTAGATTTAACATAAAAGAGCATAAAAGAAACTCTTTTGAGAATATTAAGAAGCTGAATTTCCACATTATAGGTAGTAGGTACTTAAAGGTGCTTTGGAATTCGTTGGGATAGAGTGGGTTCATTGTAAGTATTGATATCTGCGCCCGAAGACTGTTCAGGTGTTGGTCTAATTTTCAGTTCATGAAATGTGTGAAATGGTGGAACTGTCAAAGATATAGTTGAACCTAGTTAGCTTAGCTGCGTGTAAAAGGTCAATATGTGACATATATTTGTGTTAGTTTGCAATCACATCCAATTTATTATTTTTCATTGTTTTGGTATGCATGTAGAATCATGTGAAGCTTATACATGTGGGGCATGGTCAGATTGGTCTGTTATGAGATTAATACATCTTGCTAACAATCTAAAATCCATAGAGTTGGGTCCTAGCATTCCTCCAAGTATACAATACATGAAATTTTTCTTTTTTGGCATCACATCTTCTTTAGTTGATGCTTGTGAAGGACTTATATCAATTTTCATCACTTAATTTAAAAAGATTGTAGCCGAGATTTATATGGCAGGATGGTTGTAAAGCTTAGACTTGGTGGACTTTGTGTTAGTGGAAGGGACAATATAATTTGTATTTAATTTGATCTCCTTATATAGCTTGGGATTTTATCTTTAGTTCTTCAAGGATACTGATTGGTCAGGATATTGACTTTTATGGCTAATTTGCAATAGATATAGCATTGTCTTTTTACTGAAGACATTGATATATAGTCATTCTTTGGTGCAGGAGAAATCTGTTAAATGTTTTGGAATTTCTTAAGAGGCCAAATGCAAGTGAGCTGGTATCAGGAACACAAGACCGAGTAAATTTGCATGATAAGTTTAAGAATGCTCTTGAGACAACTTTTCCTGGAACCATTGATGATTTGGTGAAGAAAGCAGAGGAGAAACAATTCTCCTTCTGGGACTCGGTAACAGATTGTCATGCTGGTGCTTTCAAATTCTCTTTCTAAGAAACACCCATGAAAACAAAAACATATTGGAACAAGGCAACTCCGCCAACCTCATATCTTTTTAACTATTAGTAGTCTTGTTGTCAATTTTCTGACTTCCATGAACCGCAAAACAATTTTGACATTGATTGATTGATAGATGTTTCATCCGTACAGTAGTTAGTTCTTTTACAATATTCATTGTCCAGTGCGACAGTCAATATAAGTTCTGGACAAAGAAAAATATTGCTTCATATGAACACAGAATATGTAGACTGCAATCGGATCATATAATTGCAGGAAACTATTCTGTTCTATGCAAGTAGAATGAGAGAGGCCATGAACCCATTTTCGTATGTGTACTACTTTTTAAATTATGAAGAACTCGTTAATCTTGAATTTTGCTTCTTGTTATCATAATTTACGAATTTTTTATAATTACTGCAAAACTATAATGTTTTATTTTTATTTTTTTTCATCATTTGAATGGCTGTATCTTTCTATATTATGTGGTCAGCAGCTAATGTTAAAGTAGATTCAATAGAATCCGATGGTCCTCCTTCATTCAGACTCAGTTGTCTTCTTAATCCTGTCTGCCAATAAAGTAGGTGAGAATTTTAGAGTTAAGTTCACTTACATTTAGTCTTAAAACATGATTCCTTTAAAAGTTTAAGAAGATGAACAGCACTAGAGTCTGCTCTTCTCTTTCCCACCATAAAATCATCCATGCCCATATGATCAGAACCTATACAATCTTTGTTGTATTTGCAGCTAGTCGCTTAATTGCCTTTAGTATTGACAACAATTTGCTAGATTATGCGTAACAGGTTTTTTACCAAATCCAAAACCCTAATCTCTTCATTTATAGTGCATTTATCACTTATCAGGGGATTTTCTGGAAGCAAAAACACAGATCAGTCTTTCCATTTTTATATCCAATCACACGGGTTAGGTATATTTCATGATAATCTTACTTAACTGTTCCTAGTCATGTATTCAGTTGGGATCTTTACCTACGAGAATTCAAGCTCACGGTCATGTAATTAGGCATGGATTTGATAATGATGTTTATGTGCAAAACTCAGTTGGGGATATAAAGGATATAAAGGCTGCGAGTTTTATCCTTATTAGATGTTGTTTTCTGGACTTCAATGATAGCAGGTTGATTCAGCACGCAAGTTGTTCGACATAATGCATGAGAAGAACTTGGTTACATGGAGGATGATGATCAGTGGTTATGCAAGGAGTAATTTCTTTGAAAAGGCAATAGAATTGTATCATTTCTTCAATCCCAAGGCTTTCTAGCAAATGAGACAGTCATGTTGAGTCTGACATCTTCATGTGCTTATTTAAGTGCACTTGAACAGGGAGTCATATGCTCATTTAGGTGCACTTGAACAGGGAGAGAGAGCACACGATTATGTGGTGAGAAATAAGATGACTGTTAATTTGATACTAGGTACGGCTTTGATTGAAATTCGTGCAAGATGTGGAAGTATGGATAAAGCAGTCCAGATTTTTGAAGAACTTCCGGAGAGAGAGAGATATATACTAAGTTGGACAGCCCTTATTGTTAGATTTGCAGTGCATGGTCATGCAGAGAAAGCACAAAGTATTTCTCAGAAATGATAAAGACAGGGCTAACCCCAAGGGACATAACCTTTACTGCAGTTTTATCTGCAAGCAGTCACAGAAGATTGATAAAAAGAGGGATGACGATATTTGAAAGCATGAAAAGAGATTAAAGGATTGAGCCTAGGTTGGAACACTAAGGGTGCATGGTTGATCTGCTCAACCAAGCAGGGAAGTTAGTAGTAACAGAAAAGTTTGTCCTTGAAATGCCAGTGAAGCTTAACGCACCAATCTGAGGAGCATTGCTTGGAGCTTGTTGAACTTATAAAAATGCAGAAATTGCAGAAAGAATGCAGAAGATTTTGATCGACTTACAGACAGAACACAGCGGCTATTATGTGTTACTTCAAACATTTACGCACGCACAAATAAGTGGGAAAATATTGAAAGGATGAGACAGATGAAGGAAAAAGGAGTAAAGAAACCTCCCGGATATAGTTTAATTGAGGTAGGTGGAAAAGTTCACAATTTTACCATTGGAGACAGAACACACCCAGAGATAGAGAAGATTGAAAGAATCTGGGAAGAGATTCTTAGGAAGATCAAGCCGGCAGAATACACAGGAAATACTGCTGATGCAATGTTTGACATAGATGAAGAGGAAAAAAAAAATGCCTTGCACAAGCACAGTTAGAAGCTTGCTATAGCATACAGGACAATGTGGAAAAAAGCTCATCCCCCAATCCAGATAGTGAAGAACTTGAGGGTATGTTAAGGTTGTCATACGGCTACTACGCTGATCTCTAAGGTTTATGACCGAGAGTTGATAGTGGAAGACCGGAATAGGTTCCATCATTTCAAAGGAGTCTGTTGTGCAGATTACTGGTGATAAGTTGGCAATTTCACAAAACCTAGATTTGATATTTTCTTGTATATTCATTACTCCAAGAAAATTTCCATGCAAGCTGGGTATAGAATGGATTTTTTTTCTCCATGTGAGGGAAGACATGCGGTTATTTCATACTGTAATCCCACTTTGAATAATGTTAAATTGCCCAGCCAAAAATACCAGAGGCTAACTGTAAACCATTGTTATAGTTCCTCTAGTGAATGGGGCACTCCACTCAACAAGAAATTAGAGCAGGCAGGGGTCATAACAACAATCATTTACTAGTAAAACAGATTTCCAACAAAGCAGAAGTCAGCTTTCTAAAATTCCTTTCATGGGCTAAAAATCATCAATAAAAAACGGTTAATCATACATGTTTGGACAGCAGAGGGTAAAATTGTTAAAAGGCTCGAATTGAATTCCAGCCCTGCTAAAATCCATGAAAGCAAAAATCAAAAATAGAGAAAGCTGTGAAAAAACAAATGTGGTTGTTTCAATGTTGTATCACTGCTACAGACCACGAAAGCAAAATGTTAAGAGGCTGCCAGGATAAGAACTATCGTGCAGTATCTTAATCTCGCATATGCAACACAGTAAAATGTCATACAGGTGAGAGAGAAGCTGTATAAGAACCGTTGCTGTACTTCAAGCCTTTTAAGAAGCCTGCATCCCAGCAAGGGGTAACTGTAGCTTCTGGAAAGCTTGAGGCGGAATCACAATGTTGCAAGCCCTTGTTTGACGCATCTTTAGAATCAGTTTGCCCCAAAACTGTCTTAAGAGCAACATTCAAGCCAATTGAGGTACGTTCTGCTACGAAGCTGCAAAATTTGCCCAAATCAAATTAGTACACCAGATTGGGAACAAGTACTTGGAACAATTATCCAAGTATGCCAAAACAACTATCAGAATCTAGATGATAGAAGATCATTGTTGATGAAAGAATTTAACATACCTCGCCTCGAAGCTCTTGCCTTCAGATCCTATTAGTGCACATACACGGCATATAATCCATGTTGGGATATACGTATCACTAATTTCAATGCTAGAGCGAAGATTAGAAGATGAACCTTCCAAAGATTCACCATCTTTAATTCTAGAATCTTTAGGGGAAGCAGCTATATCATCAACTCTTTTCACCTCCACACATCTTATCTATGAAATAAGATAAAGCACATTTTTGACATCGAGAGGCAAGAAAGATAACACTATTTGACTGAATTAACATATCCAAATATGGAAATTTGCCTTCAACAGACTCTAGAAAAAAGCAAGAAAAGCTTATGTCATAGGGGTGTCAAAATAGGCCATAACACATGAACTCGACACGCGAAACACGTAAAATTACCGGTTAGTGTTGAGCTTATATGGGTTCGTATCATAAACGGGTCGATCTATTTATGATATAGTTCAAATCGTGTCATATCACGGATTGATATGCGAATCTGTTACAACCCGTTTAATTTTTTTCGTATCGTGTCAACCTGATCCAACCCATTTATAACACGCATAAATTTACTGAGATATCAAGATTAATAATGTCATTTTAAAAAAAATAGTATTTAAATATTATTTTTGTGTCGTGTCAGTCGTGTTAAATGATCCAAAAAGACAATCGTGTTGTGTCAAATTGTGTTTTGTCAAATGACCCAAAAAAGCATAATCGTGTCGGATTTTATAACCCAAATACGACACGAAAGCTAAACGTGTTACATGTGTCGTGTTCGTGTGACCCGTTTAATTTCTGTGTCGGGTTTGTATCAATCCGATTAATAAATAGGTCATATTAACCCTAATCATGTCACCCGAGTGGATAGACACTACACGAACACGACCTGCTAACCCGTTTTAACACCCCTAATATATCACACATTTCTAGCTAACAACAAATTGTTACCATTCAGGTTTTATTTTTTGAGTTGATTTGGTTTCAAAAATTGGAAAACCTTACTGTCGTTTTCAATTTGCAATTTTAACTTTCAAAAAGGCCATCAGACAGATGAAGTCTGTGCAAGTGTGAATACATACATAGATAGTATTATGCTATTTTTTAATATGTATTTTCTTTATTTCTAAAATTATCATGCATACTTTTGTTTTGTAAGCAAAAATATAAAAATGAAAAAAAAAAAAAAAGGAAGAAGAATGGAATAGAAAACCATCTAATGTCTTACAAATAAGATTTAGACAAAATAGAAGTAATGCAAACACAATTTTTCATCAGTTAAAATGTGGACCTGTTGATTGGATAACCTTAGATAAATGTAACACCCACCTCAGGAGCAGAAAGAGCAGCATTCCGAAATGGAACAGGTGAATATAATACAGGAACATCCACACCAGATAAAAAGGTCAAGGAAGATCTGAAGACAACCACAAGTGAGTTTGGTCAGAAGATAATGCAAAATAAGTGCATAACTAGTTTTGCAAATAAGGCCAAACAGAATAACTTTAGGCCGAGCTTAATTCTGCGTTCACCTGTAATTTAATAAAAAATCATATAATGCATGTACATTTCTATTTCCACAGAAAGCCAGCAGTGATTGCGGGCTATTGTCAACATCATATAAGGGGGCTGGACGTCGAGTCTGCATTATATTCAGTGGAAACACAAATAAATAATGAAAAAATAACAATAGAAATCTGCTACTGAGTGATATATCAACAAAGTGGAAGTTTAGCTTGCATGATCACCACAATCTCACCAAATGTTGGACAAAATCATATAGTTCTAAGTGATGCTTAGAATTTTCTTTGCAGCGTAACATTTGTTATATTCCAGATTGTTAACAAACTATACTAATAAAATATTTTCAACTAGGACCATTAATAAAACTCCAGGAAAAGACAATTATTGGATTAGGTTCAATCCACCAAAGAACTTACAAAAATCCAAGAGTCCATCCAACCGCAATCAAGCTTAGTCAATCGACAAGATTCAAATATGAAAAGTGATGACAAACCTGGCCCAAATTTTGCTTCTCAAGCTCTGAGAGCTCAACTAGATCTTCAGTGGTCACTTGCTCTACTTTAGAATGACAAAGTGGCATAGAAAAACAAACATCCTAAGGCAGAGACAAAACGAAAATGTCACATATTGCTGAATTTGCAAAATCAGATAGAAAATTCAAGAAAAGCAGCAACATGTAAAACTGGCAAATTGTTCTTTAAAACAACTATATGGCTGCAAGAAATGTTTTCCTAATATTAAGACCCTTAGAAAAGGACTTATGCCAAAGAGGAAGTTATTAAGTTCACTTATGTGAAACTTCTCTCTTATCATTCCTCTTTTCTAACAAGTGTCTCAAGTTGAAAGTTTTAAGACATTGAACAATTTCAATCTTATCAACTGGAGGCTCAAAGACCAACCATACCACATGAAAAAATTATTTTTATATGGGAGTTTTCTTACAAAGAAAGCAAAATGTATTATAGAAAGAATAAATTAATTAAATTGTCTAGGGATAAAAAAAATCGGAATAAAACCGCACAACGCCACTGGTCTCTTCAATATATTGCTTTGTAATTGTTTGTTTGATAACTTCTTTGCTGCTAGATTGCCTAACAAAAATAATCATAAAATGAATCCCATGTCCCAAGTGCATTGATTCCAGACCCTACTAACAGCTGGAACTAACCAAATCCTAATTGGGAAAACATAGTGTATGCTAAAAGACTGAATTTATAAAGATAATGCATTAAATCATAAGGGTAGAGCCTAGGTGATAGAGAATAGCTAAATAGGGATATTATCCCTATTTAGCTATTCTCTATCACTAAGCTAGCCATACCACACTTACTCCAACTTGCTGTTAGATAACCCCAAAAAAGAACTGGTGGTTAGTAGGAACTAAAATTACAAAACAGCAGTTTTCAGTTTAAACTTCTCTCTCTCTCTCTCTCTCTATATATATATATATATGATCATGCAGAACAACGAGCTCCAAAGAATAATATCATATTTCCCCAAGTAACCAGGTGATCCTTGGGAACCAAATGCTTATGCCTTTTTGCAAAAAGCAACCAGCCTGAACCCTCTGCCATTCCATTATTTCCTATCCCGAGAATATTTCAAAGCTTGATGAAGGAGCAAAACCTGTTCTCCTATTTTTAGTTAAAGGAAAAGCTTCCAGCGTTCCACAATGCAGAGTAGCAATAACCAAAATAAACTTTATTAGTAATATTCCCATTTAAGTTGAGTACTCACTCAATGTTCAACCCTCAAAAAAAAAAAAAAAAGGGAAAACCTAGACAGATAAGTGCTATTAAGGGAATATTGGTTGCTACCTATGCAGTCAAGATGACATAGAGATCAGCAAAAGTATAAAGATTAACAACTCCTACCTAAATTTTAATACAGAGAATGGGAATCAGCTGATTATAGGAGTAAGTGCACTTACATGCTCTTTCAACAAGGACCTCAGACCTCTTGTTGACTGGGAGATGTAAGCATTACATGTCTGTTTGGTTACTCCAGAGCCACTACTTCGGATGAACATCACCACAAAATGTGAAGTACAAACTACAAAAGTAATGAAAACATGTTAGCATTTAGTATATTGTTCAAAAAAATGAAGAAAAGAAATGTTAATTTGCCAAAGAAACAGGGGCAAGAAAAAGATCCCTCAAATGAAAAATCTTGCACAATTCACAAGTTGCAATTATCTTCTTCCATACAATATAATAAATAATCAAGTTAAGTCCAAGCATATAGCAGTTTAAAAGATGTTAAGAGAGGCAGAACAAGGACAGGAAGATAAAATCACAAACACATTATCTACTAATTATAAAACAGGCATATGTCCAAGTACTCTAGATGGTTAACATAAGGGCTACTTATTTCCAGCACATTCTCACACATGTCAGCAGGACCAGAATACAATGCAGGATAAAAATGTATTTACAATTATAACAGAATAGAAAAGGAAATTACCATAAAAGATATTGCAAATGTTCTTTCGAAGCATGTAATAAAGACTCCGAAATGAATCATCCCATCCCAACTGGCGTTTTCCTAAAAAATCTATTTCCACCGAGTAAAAATTAAAAAAAAAATCAGAAAAATCATGGAGAGAGTAAAGAATAACTCATGTGCTTTCTTTTTTAATCCCACAAACCTCCCTCTGCTGCTTGTGAGCTCAACACTGATATGACAGAAGGTGGTAGTGTAGACTGAGGATAAACCCATGAATGCAATGATTTAGAATCAAGAAACTGGGAAGTCAAAGCTTGTCCTGAGCTACTGCCATCCTTGGGACAATCCAACCAGGATGTTGAATGTGGCATGCCTACATAGGCACTACTCATAATTGACCTATGAATCCTGCAAAATGCAGAACAAGATATTAACAAATAACAGTAACAACCCACAAGATCAAACTTATTAGCAATGCAACAAAAGCTTCTGAATGTTGTTGGTGTTTGTAATAATCACTAGAAATTAAAACAAAACATATAACTATTCAGAATAAAATGATAACTATTCACAAAATAAAATCCACAATGCAACCCAACAGACATCCTCAGGTCTAACATGCATGCATTCCCAGACAAAAATTTGAAAATCTCTAATGTCTACAGTTCTAGTGTTAGAATCTTCAGGGTACTGCTCGGAATAATTGATTTATCATTTGTCTTCCCTAAACTATTGTCTCAGCATTATTTTTCAAGACCTTGTAGATTTGCCGAGGCTTACTTCTCAAACCCAAACAATGGCTTAAACTATCACACATATTCATATATTTAACAATTAACACATGACTATATGAATGTGATTTAGGTTTACAGGTGCCAGTTACAAATACATCAACAGCAAAAATGAATGATGACTAGAAATGTTACTCTCATGGGGAAAAGTTCACCAACTGGGTATCTAACACTCTCATAGGGCAAGAGATCCACAAACAATTAAATTTAATTACTATCTAAATCCATATTATTGCAAAGTGCAGACACCAAAACCCATTAACAAGTGAGAGAATAGCTGTATATATAATGATGTACGCACCAATTCACTGAGCAAGAGGATGACACCCTCATTTTTGTTTTCAAAGTAAAATCTAGAGGAGCCTTTTGTCCTGGTACAGGGCATTCAGAAAAGAAAGAGCCTGCCTGAAGTGCTGTATGATTGCCAAATTCTCTGGATGCATCTGCAATTAAACCAGAACTGGTGGGGATCTCATGGGCAACTAGTCCTTTTAATGCTTTGTCCTATGAAAATAGATAATTCATTATTTAACAAAAACATGTCACTAAAAAATAAGAAAGAACAAACTACTTTTTAGAGTTTACCATATCAACAACAGCCAAACCAGATGATCTTTCAGTATTTGATGAAACTTCTGCAACACTTCGAAATATACTCTGGCTACACCTTTCTATTGTTTGAAGAGCTTCCACCTTACTCTCTCCAGAAACTTTAGAGGAAGTAGCAGAATTCTCTGGACTGCAAGGAAACAGTAGAGAAAAATCAGCAAGAAGAAAAGGACTCTGCCAAGATGAGATATTGAACTAGAATCTATACCGTGAGATTCGTCTCTTTATAGCCAAATCTGAAAGCACAGAGATATTCTTCGTGCTGTTTGTTTGCTCAGTTAAAACATTTTCCTGTTTTTGGTCAGAAGCATATTAAACAAAGCAATAAGGTAATTTTATCAATGATGAACTGTGCTACAAATAAATAATTAGAACCAGGAAATCAGAATTCCTTAAATGATAAATATAACAACCTTTGCATTTTCCTTTACAGAAAGCACCCTTAGCCTGGATTTTTTGGCAGGATATACTTCATCCATACGGGTTTCAATATATCTTGGATTCCTTGGTAAATCTGGTTTCTTAAACCCATTATTACTAGTGTTACTGGGCATTGGAAAAAAAATGTGTCAGAAAATCAGCCACTAAAAGGAAGGAAGTAAAAGCATTTGGGAGCTAACTAACTTCATCAAAGCATGGAAAGGGGCTGGAGATTCATCTACAGTCTCTACGACATTTGTCCTCTTCAATTGCTCTCCCTGCATGCCAACAAGCACAGTGAAAACATTATCTTAAAATTGCAAAGTCAATCACATAGGATGTGATTACTAGGTCGAGCTAAAAAACACACAATCCAATCAATGCCATATAAAAGTCCTGGAAGATCAAGTGAAAGTAAGAGAATAATGTAGAGGACATCGTAATCAAAGCTTACTCTAAGTTCTGATGGAGTCTTCCTTTTGACCATCGGACCACCAACCTTTCGAGCAGCTCCACCAATTTGAATAGAAGAGGAAGTTAATGTACCAGGTGCGGATTGTGTAGCAACATTTGCCATAATGCTACACCTGTCTTCTTTGTCAATCAAATTGTCACCTACAGCAGATTCAAGCATTCTTCAGTATGACACAACACTACTAATGGTATTACCGTAATTGAGGGAAGAAAATCATGTCAACTGAATTTATATGTTATTCTTCACAAGAGTATAAAATGACATATAGCGAAACCACAAATAACACCTTTCGGTGTTGCAAAAACTGAATTATTGTCCTATCAAGAAATGGCCTATATTTTTAGGTTTAATTGACATTTGCTTGATGTAAATCGTGAACAAAATAGAAGGGAAAAAAAAATTGACAAATGCCCTAAAATCTTACATTCCGCCAATAAGGAAAAATCTAAGATGAATGTCATGTTTTTTAAGACAGAAAGGCAGATCATCGATGACTACATTATCAATTCATGCACAAAAATTCCAGCAATCCATGGAGAACCATTTCATTTTAAATAAAACAGCATCCCAACGAAGAAATGAGGAATCGTACTCCAACTAAGCACTTCTATACTACAAAAGCAACAATGAACTAAAAGCACCAACTTCGTATGACAGATAATCCTTTGGTTTTACCATCAAATACATCATGAGTGGCAACAAAAGAATAAAAACACGGATTTAGTCGTAAAATATCAAATCAACTCATAAACAAACATCTGAAGAAGCATCTATTACCGTACTGAAGCAAAATTTTGGCAAAAACAGCATCGAAACGCCCAAAATAAATCTTGCGGTTATCAATTAATTAAAAAAATAGTCTGAAAAATCAGGGTTTCTCTCGATTCGCCCTAGATTAAAAGATTCTAGGGCAAATCAATCAAGAGCAAGCAGACAAGCAAGAGAAATAGAAGAATGAAGAGAGGACAAGAGTCTGCATGTATAGGTGTGGAGAAATTGCGGTAAAGTGAGTGAATTCAAGTTTTGTTTAAATGATTTCGTACTTTCGTTTCCCTCCTGCCATTGACGACGTTAAGGTTTTGGCGTTAACGGTCACAACTTTAAATGAATGTCGTTTAACGGCTATGTCGTTTTAAAACAGTCTGTCGTTTTGTCCTTATTTTATATTTTAGCTGCTTTTTTTTTTTTTTGAATTACTACTTGATTAATTATTCTAATACTTTTATGAATTACTAAAATGCATTTCAATATAGCCTAGGACGCTTAATATATATAGTGCCTTACTATAAATAAATCCCATGCAGTGGGAAAATATTTGAAGATATGAAAGATCTACTGAATTTCACTCCAACCCGTTATAAATATTTAAACAGAAATTAGGATCCTAATCGTGATCGTGATCTATCTCAACACTATCTGATTCCCGCTGATGATCCAAACTCAAACTGGAAGCAGCAGCATATTTCATGCTATTATTATCATTACCAGCATCAACCGCGGAAGAAGAATAAGAAGAAGACATATCAAAAATATTTTCTTTTGCTTGTTGTTGTTTCCCGGTGAGTCGTTGAACGATACCCATAAACTCTTCCGGTCTAACATGAATGATATCCGGCGATTTCAAATAAATTATGACCGGAGAGAGTTTCTTATGCGCATGCGATGATTTCTTGATTTTTGAAGAATTCTTGTTCAGCATTAGTGGTGCAGGCCTTGGTCCCTGCAATTGCCTTCTCATGGAGGAGGTTTCCATGTTCTTGATTTTCTTGATATGCAAATCGTGGTTTGAATCTTTGAGACTGGATTTTAGTGTATTTATAAGGTTTTTTTAAATTTGAAATGGCCAAATATATTTGGTATTATGCTTTCAGTTATTTCTTTACTTGATACAGGTTTATTTGAATTGGTCTTTCTTGGATTTGAATCTTTGTTGTTTTACTTTTAGCAGAGGCTTGGCATTGCCGGCGTTGTTTATATTAAATTATATTATAACTACGGTTGAATTGCTAAAAGTGTTTCTTTTTTTTTTTTTAAATTGTTATTAATGAATAATCAATCTAGTCAAGGTCAAAGTCAAAGTATTGCTCTATGCTTCTACTGCGATGTATAATCTGAAGTGTTGCCATTTCAACTGATTCTTCGCGTTTCTGACCTTGAAGTTCTTCTCTTAATTCCATAAATTTTATTGCTAAAAGTAATTATCCTAGGATTTGAAGTAATAAAAAATATAATAATAAAATAATTATTTAGAGATTGAATGGAATAAAATTACTACAAATAACCAAAAGAATAAACACAATAAATTCATAAGGATAAAAAAACGCATTTTGTTAATATTAAATTAGAAAAATAATTGGTCTATCTACTCATGGATTAAAGGATGAGATGGAAATGCAGATTGTTATAAAAATAAATAAAAGCAACTAAAAAATAAATAATAAATTAAGATGAAAGAAAAAAATAATATAGAATTTGAAGAATATATTCACTTATCATTTATTCATACTATAAATTTCTATTTATAAGCTTAGAAATCACATTTAAATGTCATGAGTTATAAATTTTATTTGTGTGAATAAATTACAATAAAAAAAACAATTAATCTAAAAGGAGATTATGTAAATAGAAGTAATGGATATCCAAAATTCAAATATTTTATAACACTTCTCTTGGATGTCCATTAATAAAAATATATTTCGTTAAAATCTTAATAGGAAAAAACTTATAGGAAGAAAAACCTAATAAAGGAAAAATAATACATTTCCAATATGATACGCATATGAATCTATCTTGTTAAAAACTTTACTAGAAAAATCCAATAAGACAAAACGTTAGTCAAGAAAAAGAATACAACGCATATTTTATCTTTCTCATAAAGACATCACTTCAAGTCTCTAAGTAGACGAATTCTAATGCCTTGCACCTACCTTCCAAATATTACAGTGGGTAAAACTTTTGTGAATAAATTTGTCAGATTATCACTTGATCGAATTTATTAAATATTGATTTGTATACTTTTATCAAGATCGTGTGTGAAAAAAACTTATGAGAAATATATTTTGTCTGATCTTCTTTAATGTAACATCCTTTTAACTGTGTTATACATCATGCATTGTCTTCATATAATATTGTATGAGATTTTTTGTTGGCAGATAAATTGCTTGTTTCTCGAATGTATTGCGTTATTTGCATCAACCATACGCATTCTCGACTTGTTTCGTTAATTGCAATTATTTCAACATGATTTGAATATGTGACAGCCAAAATTTGTTTTGTTGATCACCGTGAAATAACATTTTCACCCCTCATAAAAACATAATTTGAAAAGATTATGCATCAGTATAACCAATTAGTTTCTATGCAAATTTATTTGAATAAAATAATTTCAAATCAATTGTTCATCAGATATAACGAAAAATATGTTTAACTTCATTCTAATGTATTCGTGTTGGAGAATAACACTATTTTACCAATAAACTCGCCGAAAATATTATATCATGTCATGTAGTATTAGCAAGATATAGTAATGTACTAACTACACTAAAATATAGTACTTCATGACCAATAATTTCTTTTTCATCATTTCGAGATCGAAAATAATCATTTTTCACATCAAACGACCTTATAAACATTGGCATACTCAATGATTGTGCTTTATCCATATAAAATCTTTTAAGAACCTTTTCTATATAAGCTAATTGATGCACTAATATCTTATCAGTTAAATGCTCAATTTATAAACCAAAACAAAATTTTATTTTTTCAAAATTTTTTATTTCAAACTCATACTTTAAATAATTAACTGCCCTTACAAGCTTTGGGAGATTCTAATATGACTTTCATTCAAATTGTCTTGAGAACAAGCAGCACATAAGAATTTATTGAATTGAAGAAGCTTCTAGTTATTTAAATGATATCCATTTGAATTCTCAATTATTATAAGCATCATAGTTGACCTGTAATGACCTAACCAGTCATACCAAATTGTAAAAATATTTTCATCAATGAACTTTTGGTTCATTATTGCATTAATTTTGGTGTAGTTCAAACCAGAAAATAAAGCGGACAATATTTTTAAAATTTGTTTTCCATTTGAGATTATTGATGTAATATAAAAATATTTCACACCATTGTGATTACAAGTCTTAATATGATACTTGTTATGACGCATGTCTTTAAAACTTAGCATATTCCTCGTTGATTTTGTTGATAACAAAGCATTATGAATCATGAATTTCGTTCAATTACTTAAGAGGATATGAGTTCTTCTATAACTTTCTATCAAGTTTGCAAAACCTGATATTATATTAACATTTGCTTCTATCATAGTTAAATTAAAAAAATATTTTCTATTTTTCAATATAGTATGTGTCGTTGTACTATCTGCTAAACATATATTTTTCTTATTATTTTTGAAATTTCTCGATGAATGAGAAAAATACATATTTTTTAAGAAAAAAAATAAATTGCAATAAGTAATTATAAAAAAATATATACTATTTGATCACACAAATAAAAAAATAATTTTTAAATAAATATAATTAAATAAATTAAAATATTACATTTAAACATAAATGAAGAAAAAATTTATTTGTTATAAACTTTCTTTCATAATATGGATGTTTTTTTTTTTTTTAAGCATTTTTATGAATCAATCTTTTCACTATTTTATTTTAAAAAATGTACAACTTCTGAGTACGTCTTGCCCAATTAATAAAAAATAAGTCATTATATTGGTATGTATAATTTTTTTAATACATATTTTATTTTATCCTTCAAATAATCTTAATATAAATCAACTAAATTTTGAAGTATTTTCAGTACATATTCAATTAACAAAATATTTAAATTATTTCAAATATTTTTGTGTACTTTATGTACATATCAAATTAAAAAAATATTCAAATTGTTATAAGGAACAATAGGGTCTTTTACTGTGAGATAATCATATTTTAATCTCTCGTTAAAATGATAATAAAGGAAAATTTAGGCTTTAGTCTTATCTTGATTAAGTTTTTGAATTCATTTTTTATTAATATTACCAAAACTATTCGCATTTAGATAAACTTTAGTATCTAATTATTTCATGATAAATATGATTTATTTTTGTTAATATCATAAATCATAAACTCTTGCAAACTTTGTAATTAACATTATGACGAAGCAAATAATTAAATATTAATTAAATAAACAAAAAAAATATATGTATTAAATAATTATAATTATAACATAATATGTATATCTTGTAACATTTGTATATCAATTAATAAAAATCACTTAATAATTCTCATTTAATATTTTAATTTCAATTAATTATAAATATCAAATGTCATCTCATTATAATTTATTAGGTCCAATTAAATATATTTAAGGCACATTTATATATACATTAATCAAATTATTAATACTATAATTAAATTTTTATTATAAAGAGACAGAAATATCAAATTATTAATATTATATTATCTTCCAATAAAATTGTCTCTCTACATCAATAAAAATCACCTTATTGACAATCACTAGAGCCGCTCAACATAAAAAGTTAAAAAATAAAGGTAAATACTATATAATAATAATAATTTCAACACAATAAATACTAATATAATAGTATTATTGAAAATTTTTCAAACATTAAAATATTCTCAAATTTTCATTATCTTGTTCACTAATAAAAATGACATAAAATATACAACCTAAAAATGATGCAATATACATAAATATTAATATATTAATAACATAAGATATAACATAAAACATAGATAAAATATATAAAATGTATACATATAAAATTATAAAAGATAAATTCATAATGATGTAAATACACAAATAAATAATAAATAATTTTATGACATATAAAACTTTCTTATGATCATAGATATCAAACATAATAGAATTTGAAGATAAGTAAGAAATGATTTATTAAATTTATTCACTATTAGATAAAAATTATAAACAAAACTTACTTTATTACCTTGTAGAAAGAAATTGTGCTGATAATGTGCTATAAAAATAAATAAAAGTAACTAATAAATGAAGAACAAAAATAAATAAAAAGTAACTAAAAATGAAGAACAAAGTAAGAAGATAAAACAAGAAAATAATATAGAATTGGAATAATATATTCACTTATCCTTTGCTCATACTCCAAGCTTCTATTTATAGGCTTATAAATGAGCATTAAAATGTCATGAGTTATGATTTTATTTGTGTAAATAAATTACAATAAAAAGAGATAATTAATCTAAAAAGATGTTATGCAAATAAGAGTTATAGATATCCAAAAATAAGAGTTATAGATATCTAAAATTCAAATATTTCATAACACAAAGTCAATTTTTGTTATCATTAAAATTAATTATTAACGAAAGAGGGAGTAAAGACTAAACTACAAATTAAGGGTAGGGACTAATTTAACTATTTATTCCAAAATTAATTGAGTAGGATTAAGAAATTGTCCAATTCAATTCTAACCATACAAAATTAATATTTATATAAACTGGTTTTATTTAGTGCAAACTTATTATTATGCATATGATTTTTATTGAAAAAATTACAATTTGCCTGTATAATTTGATATAATACATTAGTATTTTATTGATATTTGAAAAATATACGATTTGTCTACTGTAATTTGACATAATACCCTTTGATGTTTGAAAATTATACTATTTACTCTTTAAAGTTTTAATATATTGGACTTCCTCATTACAAATTTGATGTACCAGACTAATTAATACCTCATGAATAAAAGATAATATTTTTTTTATAGTGTATTAAACTTTTTTCAAAATTTTATGAAAATATTAGTGTATTATGTCAAATTACATGAAGCAAAATGTGTATTTTTTAAAACTGAAAGAAGTATTAGTATATTATATCAAATTACGTGAGTAAATATTAATTTTTCTATTTTTATTTATATCAAGTTGATTATACATATTTGTAACGTTCATGAAACCTAGAAGCTTCTAGGTATTATTGGGTTTTAGTTTTATACCAAATCCATATTAATTAGTTTAAGCGAGCATCTCTTCAAAAAAGATAGAAGTGGAAATGTCTAATATTCTTCCTGCGACAAGTGATGAAAGCAGGAACTGTTCTTTCTTAAAAAAAAAAAAAAAACAAAACTAATCCCTTTTATCCAATCAGTTGAAAAAGAAAAAAGAAAAACAATTTTATAAAATTGAACACAAATTTTAATTAGTTTATGTTTGACTCAGTTTTTATTTTCAGCTCTAATAAACTAAAAACTAAATAAATTGTTCGATTAATTCATCTTTTAGCAGTCAAATAAATCATAAATTGAATTAGGTATTGCAAAAATAAAAGCAAATGCCAGCAGTTAGAAATTCCAACTATCAACTTTTAAATTTTGAAATTTTTAGTTTTTAATATCAAAGCCGACTTTTAATTATTTAATATAAAAATACTCTTTTATTTTTTATTTATACTTCCAATAATAATAATAAAACATGTAGGATTGCAAGAACATGTAACAATTAGCCTCAAATTGGTTGATTCATATTCATCCCAAGGAACTTTTAGTTTGGTAAAGTAATTAGTTCAAGATAGAAAACCATATATTTTTTTAAATTCAGAAATTGGATCTTATTAATGACTATTTATCCTAAATCACTAGAAAAAATGAAATTTTGATAAGCTATTGGAAATAATCGTAATTTTGGAAAAATTCAAGGGAAAAAAACGTAATTTCTGACAAATGAAAGGAGAGAAGCTGCAAGTAAATGGAAGGCGTTAACTGCCTAGCTGACTGATTGCCTAAGCCTAACACACGTGTGCTCATGCAGCCGCGGGAATGAAGGGGAAGGCGGGAATGTATGGTCAGCTGATCAACTAGCTTCTACGGTATGATTTCTCATCCTACGGTTAAAACTGAAAAAAAAAAAAACAAATTAATTGTTACAGGTATGGTTTTTATCTTGAAAATTATCAATTTTTCAGTTTTTTTTTGTTTTTTTAACTAATTTATCTTTCAGAGACTCCTTTTTTTTTTTTTCTTTTTTCCCTATTTGATCAAACTATAGAGGCATGGTGTTTCTATTTTTATGTTTTGAACGGCCGAATTCAATTCTCTTGATTCTTTCATGATAAGTCATTTCTCAATTCTCTTGATTCTTCCACTAATTCAAATTCATCAATGATTATTCAGTTTCTTGCTCCGACATTTAATTGTTGATTATATCGTTGCTTAGTTGTGTATATTCCACATTACTGTAATTTTATCGGATTGGATTCAAATTCTTTGGATGTTTGAAGCTTATTTGTCTCCATATTGAGATTCATCAGGATATTTTAGTTTCTGTTTGATTTTTCTTGTTGGGGGGTAAATTATAATAGAATCTTGAAGTTTACTTGATTTTTCAAGGAAGGGTTCATTTAGGAGAAAAGGGGTGAAATTAGGGTCTCCAAACAAGTTTTTTATTGATTGGAGCCAAATATCCCCATATGTTATTTTTGTCACCATTAATGGGATTGTCAGATGCCAATCTGGATAATTTGGAGGATTCACTTCAGAGAAAAGAGCTATTAAGGACTTGAGATTGGGCGATTTTAATGGGAAATACATGTGTAGGACCAAATCTAAGTTCTAATGGATTCTTACAATCTGTTACTGCTGCTGTTTGGCGTACCAGAACACCAGAGGACAGATTGCCTCCTCCTTCTAAAGAAGAAAACAGCAAGAAAGATGGTGATAAATCAAAAAATTTCGAGAGTCCTAAGAAAGGATCAGCCCATGACCCAGTTCAGGATACACCGCCTGAAACGGTTAAGATCCCTACAGAGAAACCCCCACAACCGCCATCTAAAGTGATAGAACATGAAAAATCTATTAGGCCGGAGATGAGGGATGTGGGTATCAATAAACCTGCGGAGGTCAATAAACCTGTGGAGGATTCAAAGCCAAAGAAACCCACCCATATCAAGAGAGTTTCAAGTGCAGCACTTCAAATGGACTCGGTGTTGGGTAGGAAAACTGGGAATTTAAAGGATATTTATACCTTGGGAAGGAAGCTTGGACAAGGGCAATTTGGGACAACTTTTCTTTGTCTTCAGAAGGGGAGTGGGAGAGAGTTTGCTTGCAAATCCATTGCAAAGCGGAAGTTAACAACACAGGAGGATGTGGAGGATGTTAGGAGGGAAATTCAGATAATGCATCACTTGGAGGGTCACCCCAATGTGATAAAAATCGTAGATGCTTATGAGGACGCTGTTGCAGTTCATGTTGTCATGGAACTATGTGCAGGTGGTGAACTTTTCGATAGAATTATTCAGAGGGGGCACTATACTGAGAGAAAGGCTGCTGAGCTTGCTAGGTTGATAGTTGGTGTTGTGCAAGCATGCCATTCTTTAGGTGTCATGCACCGGGACTTGAAGCCTGAGAATTTTCTATTTGTGGATCATGAAGAGGATGCTCCACTTAAAACAATTGACTTTGGGCTCTCGGTATTCTTCAAACCAGGTAAACTTCTTAGCTGTCATTTTCTTTTTCTAGTTATTTTTGAGATCACATATGTAATGACTAGAACTTCAAACCTTTACTTTCTTTTCTTCAATTGGTATGGGTACTCCAAATGCATTTTGTCCATGATCTTATTTTTTGATTCCATCAATATATTCTTTGCGTTTATTGTGTTTAGAAATTATTTTACAGTGTTAAATTTATTCAATTTATTTTGCGGCTTCCTCTTGGATTTAATCTCTCTAAATTCTGGAAGTCAGTAACCCCCTTTTATTTCTAAATTTATTCATTGAGTATTATTGAATTTGACTTTAGAAGAGATCTAGAGAAGGATGCTTACGTTAAACAATTTCATGAAAAGGAGGTTAGATACTACATGCCTGCAGGTGGAGAATGGATAGTTCATTTGCTATTTGCTATGTCAAAGGGAAGTTTCATTTCTATATGATGTAGATGTTCCCATAACTAAATTATTTACTTCTGTTATTTTTTGGTTTTCTTGGGTTAAAAGGAGGAAAAAGGGGAAGCTGGGGTTTGAACTGTCCAAGGTGATTACTGTTTGTTCATTCATT
Organism: Balakata baccata; assembly: GCA_949630135.1. NCBI lineage: Eukaryota > Viridiplantae > Streptophyta > Magnoliopsida > Malpighiales > Euphorbiaceae > Balakata > Balakata baccata. Next base: position 124,655 of record CATIWF010123776.1, read on the forward strand.
CTTGAAGCTCAAATGAGGATAGATATTAAATTGTTGTCTATTAATCCGAGGCAATGAGGAAAACGTTTATGCATGAGAAGACAAATAATGGGACTGTAAGATGGTGACATGTGAGAGTAGGCATCTGATTCCCACATTGGTTGGAGGATGTAGATTTTGGATTGGCACCTGCCTCAATGAACTTTGGTGTCCCTACACATTTTAAATGATTTTAATGACTTCAGAGGAGGGCTTTAGGCATGTAGTTGTAGAACAGAACACAACTCTAAATCCATGTTCTAGAGTTTACATAGTGACACTGGTCTTTTCAATTTTATTAGAGTGCATACATCTTGTATATCTGATGGAGCACAATTTGTTTATCCTGTCAGGTGAAACATTCTCTGATGTAGTTGGGAGTCCTTACTATGTAGCCCCAGAAGTATTGCGGAAACATTATGGTCCAGAATGTGATGTTTGGAGTGCTGGGGTCATCATCTACATTTTATTAAGTGGCGTGCCCCCATTCTGGGATGGTGAGACCCGTGATTTTTTAGATTTGTTTCTTTTTGCAGGTATTATTAATGATTATGGGAAATTCTCAGCTTCTAATTTGGTTTCTTGTGTGATGTTTTGGATCAGAAACGGAACAAGGAATATTTGAACAGGTTTTAAAAGGTGAACTAGACTTCATATCTGATCCATGGCCTAATGTATCTGAAAGTGCAAAAGATCTGGTCAGAAAAATGCTTGTAAGGGACCCTAAAAAGCGGCTGACAGCTCATGAAGTTCTCAGTAAGTATGCATGTTGGTGCTACCTATATGTTGTCGTCAAATAAATTGTTGGATTGATTATTGATATTATATATTATTTACCAGTTATATTTGATAATGAAGTGACACTGCAACACTGTGTTTTTGGCCACTGTAATTCCGAATTTCTTTTTTCAGTTGATATAATTTTATCCTTTTTGTTTTAAAGTACACATGAATATTCATAATTGTTAAGTGAGCCTGTAGACCTATCTTTTACTGAATATAAGAAAGTTTGTGGAATGGTGTGATATTGCGTAACCATACTATGTTCATGGAACAAATCATTATCTTGGTGGAACATGGTTTAGGAGAGTCAGATGTTTGTTAAGAACCTGTTTTCATATTACTGATATGGCATTTCATAACCCATTATATTTATTATTATTATTATTTTTGCAGGCCACCCTTGGGTTCAGGATGGTCTTGCCCCTGATAAACCTCTTGATTCTGCTGTGTTAAGTCGCTTGAAGCATTTCTCAGCGATGAACAAGCTCAAGAAAATTGCTATCCGAGTGAGTGCTTCTCTTTGCTTAAAATACAATTACTAAAATGTAGACATATGAGGTGTCATTCTGGATTATCTTCTGTTTTGAGTACACAATCACACAGTGCAAAAACTGTCGCCATGTAATTTTCCTGAGCAAGTGTAAGCTCATTTTTTAATACAATAATTTTCTAGTCTGTTTCTTCTTGATTGACACTCCAGGTTTAATTATAGGTTTTCTGAAACATATGAAAGACAGCTAGGATTTAAAATTATTGTTAATTTTTCTGTTTAATAGGTCCCTGTCTAAGTTAGTGCTGTCCTATATCTCGATTCTAGTGGGCTGACCTGTCAAATTTGTTTGTTTGCTCATGAGAAAATTTGTTTCTGTGTAGGTCATTGCTGAAAGCCTTTCTGAAGAGGAAATTGCAGGACTAAAAGAAATGTTCAAGATGATTGATACAGATAATAGTGGTCAGATTTCTCTTGAGGAACTGAAGAATGGGTTGGAAAGAGTGGGAGCTAATGTCAAGGATTCTGAAATTGCCAAGTTGATGGAAGCAGTAAGTGCTGGTCTGAAATTCAAACTTAAAGCTTTATCTAGGTCTGCAACATATCTTGGTGGTAGCTCTTTCTTTTGTTTATGTATTTTTAACTTGAAACGTTGCTGCCTAAACCATTAACTGAGTAGAAGTTAGAGAACAAACTCCTACATTTTGGAGATTGAGAGTTTATGAGTGGAAATGATCAAAATTATTTGCAGCACTTTGTGGACGGAAGTGGAGCTTTAATGAGTACCTTAAGGAATGTAGCCGTGCCTCCAGTTTTCTTTTTGTAGGTTGTTGTCCTTGTTCTATTCCTTCCCCAATGTTCTCTTAGAAAGTTTTATACTCTTAATGAATCTGAGCTAAGCTATTGTTTGGTTTGGCTGCAAGAATATTTTTAAGTATAAAACCCATAACATGTACGGTCATGGTATGGGTTTTCATAGGTTAGTCAGGTTTTAATACGGGGTGTAAGTCGGATGAGAGACATGTTTACAAGCACAGATATATTGTGACCACCTACAAAACTAGTAATGTGTCTTTTAGATCAAGACATAAAAGAATTTGTTATTTATCTCCATCTTTGTTCTCCAAGTTCCTATGAAGAAAGTAAGTTATGAGATCAAACCATGGGAGTCATTGTTCTTTCTAGTGATTGTCTTTTATTTGAAACTGATATTTGTTTCTTCCTTCTGGCCTTGATTCTGTTTATTCATTTTTTTCCTTATATTTAAATTTCAGGCAGACATTGATAACAGTGGTACCATAGATTATGGTGAATTCATAGCGGCAATGCTTCATCTAAACAAGATTGACAGGGAAGATCATCTATATGCGGCCTTCTCATACTTTGATAAAGATGGGAGTGGGTACATCACTCAAGATGAGCTCCAACAG